>PVIY010033010.1:0-28434 GCA_004026745.1 Myrmecophaga tridactyla | reverse complement strand
AGAAGGTTCTCTCCATCCCTTGATGTTAATTCGCAGCTCATTCTAGGGTTTTTTTCCATCCCTTGATGCTGAATCTCAGCTCATTCCAGGTTCTCTGTCCCATGTTGCCAGGAAGGTACACATCCCTGGGTGTCATGTCCCACGCAGAGAGGGGAAGGGTGGTGAGACTGCTTTGCCTTTACTTTTAATCTAGCTGTGAAAACTTGAAAAACCGAAAACTTGCAAGAGAAAGATCAGTGGTCTGCAACTGAAAGTCATCACCCCCTGTGCCCCGCATTCATGACTGCTTCACCCTCGGCGAGCACTTCTGCTTGGTCAGAGTGGTTTACCAGGAGGAGCGGCTCACATCCTTTTCTTCCCTGAGGGGTCTGAACCTCTGGACACCAAGTCCTTCTCCAGCCATGGGCGCTGTCCTTGTTCACCTTCCATTACAACTGGGCATGGATGGGCCAAGAGAAACCCAATGGATGCAAATGCTTGCAGCCCTTCCTTGAGCTCCCTGTGGAGCCCTCCTTTTCCTCCTTTAGGTCGCAGCTCAAGGCTCACTACTTTCAATTTCCTTATTTTACTTCTTATACTTTATATTTGCAAATAATTTCAAACTTACAGGATATCTCCAAAAATAGGTATAGTAAAAAAATCCATAGGCCCTCTCCCAAATTCACCTGTTAACATTTTGCTCCATTTGCCTTATAAATTGTTCCCTTTCTCTCTCTCATATGTGTATGCATGTGTATATGTTCATGTATATTTTATGTGTATATTTACACGTGCTAATATGTATATATGCACAGGTGTACATATATGTATGCACCTGTGTCTCACATGTGCATGTGTGCAAATGCATGCATCTATGTATGCATGTGTATATGTATATGTCGTATTCTCTTGATATGCCTTAGTTTGGACATTGCTATGGCCTAGAGCTGTAAATTTGTAACCTAATAAATGCCAACCCATTCCTGGTACATTGCAGTCCAGAAGCTTTAGCAGACCAAAACGAGCAGCACACCTGGAAGTACATGTGATCCATTTCCCCCTCTCTAGAGATGTTGGTGAGAGGTTGTTCTAGTTTGCTAGCTGCTGGAATGCAATATACCAGAAACGGAATAGCTTTTAAAAAGGGGCATTTAATAAGTTGCTAGTTTACAGTTCTAAGGCTGACAAAATAATCCCAATTAAAACAAGTCTATAGAAATGTCCAATCTAAGGCATCCAGGGAAAAATACCTTGGTTCAAGAAGGCCGATGAAGTTCAGGGTCTCTCTCTCAAGTGGGAAGGCCCATGGTGAACACAGTCAGGGCTTCTCTCTCTCGGCTGGTAGGGCACATGGCGGACATGGCATCATCTGCTAGCTTCCTCTCCAGCTCCCCGGCATTCTCCAGTATGGCTTTCTCGTGACTCTGTCATTCTCTGCTCTCTCTGAATCTCCAGCTTTCTCCAAAATGTTTCCTCTTTTATAGGATTCCAGTAAAGTAATCAAGATCCACCTAGAATTGGTGGAGACACATCTCCACCTAATACAGCTTAATACCCACTCTTGATTGAGTCACATCTCCACGGAGATGATCTAATTAAAGTTTCAGACATACAATACTGAATAGGGATTAGAAGAAACGGCTGCTTTTACAAAATGGGATCAGGATTAAAACATGGCTTTTCTAGGGTCCATACATCCTTTCAAATCAGCCCAGAGGTGGTCTGATTTTTTCACTGCAATTAACGCCCCATGGGGGACTTGAAGACAGTGCAACTCCAGCTCTTCATGCAGGTCCAACCCCCTTCCCTCTTGTCTGACATCTATCAGTGGCTCTTGTAGAGCTTTCTGCTGGGAGCCTTTCTGGGTTGCTCCAGGCTGATGCAGGCCCTTCTCCTTGGGTTCCCACCCATTGTTAAGACACAGCCCTCAACGATGGCTTCTGTCCAAAAGGAGGAAAAGAAATGAAACAAAATAAAGTTTCAGAGCCTAAGAGATTTCAAATAGAGTCAAGAGGCTATTTTGGAGGTTACTCTTATGCAAGCTTCAGCCAGATACTGCAAATTGCCACAGTATACCAAGCCCCAAACAATACTATTCTTGAAAACCCTAGGGAGTGCCCTGGGATCTATATAAGACTCTATAATATAAAGTTTTACTTATTGAGCTTATTTTTTCAGAAACTTAAAGCCTCCAGATGGGCTCCTATCCCAGATAAGCCCTGAAACCCAGAGGTACCAGCCTGTCCAAGAAGATCAACCAGTTTCATTCCTCTACCCCATAATGTCAACTTTCCTTTTTGGCATGGAAAAATTAGAACGGTCATTGCTCAGATATCCTTGAAGATTGATAGAATGATGAAATGAGAAGGAGGAGGTGTAACAGAGATGATAGGATTTAACAAATGATTACCACTACTGAACCGTTGTAAAGAGATTTATTTTTAGTTTCTAGTGTATTAGAACAGCCAGAAGAGCAAACCTGAAATTACTGAACTGCAACCCTGTAGCCTTGACCTTTGGTAACGATTGTATAACTGTATAGCTTTTATCTTGTGATTATGTGATTGTAAAAATCTGGTGACTGACCCTGTGCTGGTTTGAAAATATTATGCACCCCAGAAAAGCCAAGTTTTAATCCTGATTCAATCTTGGGGAGGCAGCCATTTCTTCTAATCCTGTTTGAAATAATGTAGGTTGGAATCTTTTGATTAGATTATCCCCATGGAGAAGTGACGCGCCCAGTTGTGGGTATTAGCTTTTTGATTAGTGGAGATGTGACATCCACCTGGATTAGTTTGCTGGAATCCTTTAAAAGAGGAAACATTTTGGAGAGCCAGAAATGACAGAGCCTACAGAAATGACGGAAGCCTCAGAGCTGACAGAAACTTCAGAGCAGAGTTGACACAGATTTGGACTTGTGAAGAACAGAGACACAGCTGTTTGTAGATGCTTGGAGCCCAGCAGACGTTATCAGGAGATGTTAAGCAAGCCAGAACCAGGGGACAGCCAAGGGAAGCTAAGAGATGAAAGCCAGCCCCATAGGAGCAAAGTGAGGGACCCCCCCCCCCCCCGCCAGGAACAGAGGCTGAAAGCAACGGAGCCCAGGAGCAAGGGGCCAGAAATGGACCAGCATGCCTTCCCAGCTGACAGAGGTGTTTCAGATGCATCAGCCTTTTTTGAATTAAGGTATCTTTCCTGGGATGCCTTAGTTTGGACACTTTCATTGGCTTAGAACTGTAAACTTGTAACTTATTAAATTCCCTTTATAAAACCCATTCCAGTTCTGGTGTATCACATTCCGGCAGCTTGCAAACTAACATAGACACTCTCTTTATCCAGTGTTATGGTTAGATGAGTAATAAAATAAAAAAATGTAGAATACAAGGTACCTAGAGCGAGACAGAAGCTGGACAAGGGGGAGCAGTTACCTATTACATACAGAATTGTTCATGAGGTTGAACGTAAATATTTGGGAATGGATAGAGGTGATGATACCTCATTCTAGGGATTATAACAAATAGTAATGCATTATAGGTGAATTTGATTGAAAGTGGTTATTTAAAGTCATGTATGTAAATAAATTCTTCCATGAACCATTACAGATGTGAAAAAAAAATAGAGGGGTAGATGGGACAAAACATAGCTATTGCAAATGATGGGCTATAAGTAACAGTAATATTTTA
The DNA here is from genome assembly GCA_004026745.1 of Myrmecophaga tridactyla. Taxonomy (NCBI): domain Eukaryota; kingdom Metazoa; phylum Chordata; class Mammalia; order Pilosa; family Myrmecophagidae; genus Myrmecophaga; species Myrmecophaga tridactyla. The sequence goes on along the minus strand of PVIY010033010.1, from coordinate 24,772 downwards.
ATACCCTTTCATCAACAGTAACATATGTACCACTCCCATTCTATGGGTCAACAGTACGGGGGATAAAGGGTATGGAATGTGTGCTGGTTTGAAAGGATGTATGTCCCCTAGAAAAGCCATGTTTTAATCAAAATCCCATTTCATAGAGGTAGAATAATCCTTATTCAATACTATATGTTTGAAACTGTAATCAGTTTATCTCCCCAGAGACGTGATTTAATAAAGAGTGGTTGTTAAACTGGATTAGGTGATGACATGTCTCCACCCATTTGGGCGGGTTTTGATAAGTTTCTGGAGTCCTATAAAGGAGGAAACATTTTGGAAAATGAAGGAGATTCTGAGAGAGCAGAGAATGCTGCAGCACCACGAAGCAGAGAGTCCACGAGCCAGCGACCTTTGGAGATGAAGAAGGAAAACGCCTCCCGGGGAGCTTCATGAAACCAGAAGCCAGAAGAGAAAGCTAGCAGATGACAGCCGTATTTGCCACGTGCCCTTCCAGTCAAGAGAGAAACCCTGACCGTGTTCGCCATGTGCCTTCACACATGAGAGAGAAACCCTGAACTTCATTGGCCTTCTTGAACCATTTCCCTGGATGTCTTGATTGGAAATTTCTATTGACTTGTTTAATTGGGACATTTTCTCAGCCTTAAAACTGTATGCTAGCAACTTATTAAATTCCCCTTTTTAAAAGCCATTCATTTCTGGTATATTGCATTCAACAGGAGGATTTCAATTTTTATTCTTTTTTCTGTTCTGGAGTAGTGAAAATGTTCTAAAGTTGATCAGGGGGATGTATGAATAAGTGTATGATGATACTGTGAACCAGTGATTGTACACTTGGGATGGTTTGTGTGGTGTGTGAATATATCTCATTAAAATTGAAAAAAAAAAAAAAGATGTAGCCTCCACCCTCATTCCCAACCCCGGGCAGCACAGGGCATGTGTTGGTTGATTGACTGATTGAAACAGCTGTTCCTTGTGCCAGTGAGGCTTCCTGGTTACAAAGGTCTGAACCCCCGACAAAATGATGGAATCCAAAACAAGGGGTGGGGGGCTCGCTGGTTTGCATAACAGGAGGGCTCAGGGGTGGAACTTTCAAGAACAGACCTTCTCGTTCCTGGGTGGAGAATGCTGAGGTCTTGGATAATGCTTTCGTATCAAGCATCAAGCTTGGTGTATCTCAGCTTTTGGACGTTCCACTGGCTGATTGCTGGAAAGTGAATGTGACTTTTTTTTGATTAAAAGATGTTTTAAACAACTTTATTGAGATATAATTCACATATCACAAATTTCACCCATTTGAAGAGTCCAACTCTGAATGATTTTTTAGTACATTTACCGAGTTGTACAAATATCACCATAATCTTGTTTTACAACATTTTCATCACTCCAATAAGATCCTTCATACTCATTCCCACCCAAAGCCCTAGGCAACCACCAAGCTACTTTCTATCTCTCTAGATTTGCCTTTTCTCACGCCCAGCACAATTTAGCGTAAAGTCTAAGGGCGCTGTGTATTATTTTCACCATATTTTTGGTAAGTCTGAAATTACTTTGAAATGAAAATATAAAGACAGAAAAACACGAATCACTGTCCCTTCCAGTGTGGAAGGGACTCATTCTGACCAACTGGCTGCCAGGGACTGTTTGGTCTTCCAGGGGCTGACTCAGGGTCAGCATCTGTCCCTATCACTGGCAGGGAGTCTCGGCAGTGATGGAGCCAGGTTGGCCTTGGCAGTCCACACCCAACGGTGCCAGCGCCTGGCGCCAATGTCAATTCCAGCAGCAACTGGGACTCTATGGGCTGGGCCTGTATGCCCCCCACTCACCTTCCAGGTGTTGGCCAGATTAGTGACCTAAGTGGAACATGTGAAGGAGCCCATCTTGCAGCCTCCATGGCTTTGCCCCAGGATGCAGCATTGCCCGTATGTTCTCTCTTGGCTGGGATGGGTGGTGTGTTTCAGGGGCTTCCATTTGGCCTTCTCCACCATGACTGCTCTTACCTCCCAGGCCAAGGACCCAAACATGAGGGTCCTGCCCACTATAGCGTTTTCCAGGGCCAGGAAATGGCCCCACTGCGACTGAGTTGGGCCAGGAGCCCATTTATAACCCATCCCCTTTACCTCATTCTCACTAAGCGCCTGACATCATGCCCTTTGGCATCCTAGGTCTCAATGTCAACTCAGACCTTACAGCCCAGAGCCCCAGTTATTCCTCTTTCCCCAGGGTAGGGTTCTCTGGGTAAACAGCTAGAGGTTCCTTTGGAGAATGACCAGGAAAATCACTGCTTGCAGCACTGTTGGAGAGTCCTTCCTTATTGGGCTTGGCCTCTCTTCTGCTCAGTGGGCTTGGGGTCTGAGAACGGCCTGGTGGGGTTTGGTGACTTTCCCTTGGGCAGCTTTCCTCAGCTTTCTGATGGTCCCTCCTTGAGTTCTTGTGCTCTAAGAATGGAGCAAAACCCTTGTCAGCTGCCCCTCTCTCTTGCCCTCAGCTACAGCATGGTCTATTAATCATCTCCATAGCTCTTTGTGGTCCAGCACCCTCCCCCTGGCCTGTATTATCACCCTCATTGCTAGGAGGTGCCCTGTTTTGTGAAAGCATCTTCTCCTGTAGGTCCAGGCCGTAAAGGAACGGGCACACAGCTTCTCAGTGAGGTTAGCTCTGCTCTCTTTACCCTTTTGGTAAATGGTGTGTCCTCCGCCACATTCTGCAGAACATATTTCGCTGGTGGATTTTGTGGCCTTATTCACACTAGCATGCCCACTTCTCAATGGGACTTTTGAGTCTCTTTACCCAATTCCATTTTACCTGGTCTCAGTAGGAACCAGCAACCACTCTGCTCAAGTCAGAGATTTGGGAGTTGTCCTCAGTTCTCTCTCCCTCTGCACCTGCAGGCTGGCGTTAAGTCTACCTTCCCGGCTCTCCTCTTTCTTCCCCATTTTCCTCTACCTTCCCCCCTCTCCTTGCTGTAACCAGCTGTCACATTGCCTTGGGGCACTGCCTTCTCACAGTGCCCTCTTCCTCTCTTTTCTCATCACAGCTCCTGTCCTTGATGCCCCTGATGTGATGCTTCACATCACTAATTGGTCTGAAATTAAGCATTTGCCAAATCCCTGTCCCCCACTTCTGGCTCTAAGGTCCCTAAGGACAGGTGCTAGGACTTTACTATTCAAAGTCCATCCAAGCGCCTAGCTAGGATCAGACATCTGCAAGCGTCCCATCAATAGTAAATAAAAAAGTTATAAAGTAATCAGCTCCCCGTTTCGGAACCAAATGACCCTGGGTTTTCATCCACCGCTGCCCACCATGCAGTACTTTTGCTGGCCCGGTACGGGTACCCGTGTTTCTAAAAGTTAATTGTAAGGTGCATTTTCTCAGGCCCTCCACATCGGTCTGATTATCACCGTGCAGAAGAGAAGAAAGTTCCAGATTTCAATCCAGGCCTTTCACTTAAGCACTGGGTGGCCCGTCGCTCCTAACACCAGGCATCTGTCACGTGGGAGTACTAACAGCCCGCAGGCGTGGGATTGCGAGGACCAAGCAGGGCCACGTGCGCCGTACGCAGGTGCGGTTGTTTGGAACCAGAATTTTTACCAAAACTCCCTCCTCGAAAGGCCAGGGTCGAGGCTGGCGTCGTGCTGAGACAGGGGCACACGCGGGCGCCCAAGGGCTCCGTGCACCTGCGCACCTGCGCGCCTGCGCGCCTACTACGCACCAGTCCCGCGCCCGGGCCCCGCCCCACGCCTGCCCCGCCCACGGGCGCCGCAGCCAATGAGCGCGCGGCCCCGCATCCGGGGCTCCGGCGCGGCCGCCGCCTCCGCGCACACACGGCCATGGCGGAGGTGAGTGAGCGGGCCGGGGGAGCCGGCCCCCGCCCCAAGCGTCGGCGCCTTGTCACCAGGGCTCGGCTACGTCGCGGGCCCCGGGCGTGCAGACCCTCGCCGCGGGATGCAGGACTGGGCCCGGGGCGCCACGCGGGGCGTACCCGAGGGCGCGAGGCTCCGTCGGCGGCCGCCCCCAGCCCTGGGCCGCGCGCCCCCCCAAGGCTGCCACATCGCGGGCTGCAGTGCGCATGCGTGGCGGGGAGAGGGCGGGGCGAGGCGAGGGAGCTGGGGGCGGGGGCGCGGGCGCGGGCGCGGGCCCCGCGGAGCCGGCTTTCCTGCTTCCTCCACCCCGGCTACGCGCGGCCCCTGCTCACCCGGGCGTTTGCAAACTTTGCGGAATCCGGTGGTCGCGCCTCGCGCCGGCGCGTCGGGATCCAGGGTGGGAGCCTCAGACCCCAGCCGGCTCTCGAACCCCGAGGGTGCGGGCCTCGCGGAGTAGCGCCCACTTTTAGGATCGCAGACGGAATTTGAGCCGTGAACTTGGAACCTAACAGGCGCGGGGCTGGGGCAAGAGTTCCCGGGCAGGTGATGCGTCAAGATCCTGGGACCCAGGCTGGTGATGGCCACGGGCTCATCCTTGGGTTCATCAGGGACGAGCTTAGACCAGCCCGACTTCGAGCCCTGCCCTGCGGATAACCAACAGCCTGAAGTTACCTCTTGGAGCCTCCCCTTTTCTACCAGTAGAGTAGTCCCGTGTACCTGGAAATCCTGGCCCAGATATGTTTTGGAGCTAGAAATCTTTTTGATTTGAGGGTCTGTGGGGTTGGTCAAACTCAGGCAAGTAAGAATGGTACCTTTGGCTGTCTGGGGCCAACATAGACAGTAAGCAGCCTCCTATCAGGTCAAGCCAGGACCAGAAGAACTTTGGACACCCACACGTTTTTGAGTCTCGATGTGGTAGTGGAGACGGTTGAGGTGGAATGGAGATGATGCCTTTGGATGGCCAGCAGGTAGAACTGGGCCTCGAGAAGCTTGGGCTCCAAGCACCGAGTGCCAGTCCTGTAAGCTGAGGTTGGTCCCTGGGGAGATGGAAGTTACGCTTATGCGGGACAAGTCAACAGCCTGGCCAGGTGGAGCCACCAAGTTCCCAGGCAGCAGGGGCCGGCAGTTGCCAGACCAGGTCCAGCAGCTTTGTGGGAAGGCCGGGACTGGAGATCCTGCTGGGTCCTCGGGCTGGTAAGCATTGGAGAGGCTGTTCCCTTCCGAAGAGGGTTTTCTAGACACCTCACCCGCCAGTTCTGGCTTTGGGCTTGGCGTCTGGGTGCAGAGAGTTCTAGAGAGTGAGTTCTCCTTTCTTATGGGGCATCAGGGAAACAGGTTTTGGGGCCAGCGGCCAGCAGGGCTGTGGTGGCCACTTCTGTATGTGTGAGGACAGCTCACCCCATTGGCCAGACACCCCTGAGAGAGCCCTCATCCTTCGAGGGTATCCCTGTCCCCATTCCCTGTGGGAGTCCTGCCTGCTGCATCAGGTTGTCTGCCCTGCCTGGCCCTCATAGCAGGGTACCTCTGCTTCCCCTGCTGTCCGGTTTAAGAGAATTGGGGAAAAGTGTATGGTATCCATGGGCTGTAGGTGCCTGGTCCCCTGCCAGCTGGCCTGGAGGGTTCAGGGTGGGTAGAGGAGACTATCCTCAGGGAGCCAACCATTTGTTCGAGAGAGACATTGGTCAAGAAGGAGATCAGCAAAGGTCCAGCAGGCCTCCACCCGTTTTTCTCTTCTGCTGTGCCCCGCTCTTCCCTCTCAGAGTTGTCCACATCCATTTGCTTGTTGCCCATGGCCTTGCTCCTTGTGGGTGGGGACAGGCAGGTCCTGCTCCTCTGGCTGACTCCTGGGTGCTTGGTAATCCCAGCCTCGCTGGCCCAAGCAGACCTGCTCGTCAATGTTGGTCACGCGGAGGAGTGAAATACTGAAGTGGTGCAACGGGACGTGGGCAGGTAGAAGGTGAAGGACCATGTTGGGAGGAGGTCATCCCAGGCACCTTTTGCTGCATAGCAAATCACCTCAGAACTTGGTGGCTTAGAGCAGCAGCGGTTGTGTCATTCCCTCTGTGTGGCATTGAGGGGGGAGCGGGCGTAGCTTGGCGGGTCTTACTCGGCTCCTTCGATGGCTGCCTGCCTAGCTGTGTCACCTTGATGACCCTCCACTAGGCCACTATCCCAGCCAGATTCATGTAGAGTGGACAGTTCCTTCTTCCCCCTTGGTAAATTGGGCATTGGCCTCAGTGGCCCTTGACACTCCCTGAGTGGAAGCATCCGGAGTGTTCTGAATCGAGGTGATGGCATCTGCTGGAAAGTCTCATTGTTAGAGTGGGCTTCATCCCGGAAGTCGGATGTTGGGGCAGGAGGAGGGAGAGGTGTCCCCAGGATCCGGAGTCCTTGGTAAGCTTTGTGGAGCTCAGGACCACCTGGAAGTGACTGGAGGTCTGAGACTTGGTGGAGAACAGGCTGCTCCAGGCCCCTTTGCTGCTCCTCTGCCATCTCCAGCTGCCCCTTTCTGTCTTGAGTCCGATGTGAGATGACTTGCCAGATAAGGACCAGGTCCTTGTTCACCCAGCTGGGGACGGTTCAGCTCCTGCCACTCTGACTGAGACTGTGGTGCAGGTGGAGCCAGTGTCCAGAGCGAGGGCTCCTATGCCTTGTCACCTAAACTGGTCTCTTTCGTTTTCTGGCCAGTCAGGACACTTGGTTTCAAGAGAGAGAAAACTAGCTCTGGCTTTGGTGAGAAAGGCCACCCAGTGGCCCATGTTTCATTGACAGGAGTGTGTCTATCTCTGTCCACACCCCCTCCTCAAGGTACCTAGAGAGGAATCTCAGGGTGGTGGCCCCATGGCTGTCTCGTGCGTTTAGTGGTACCCACTGAACAGGACAGCCTGCCCTTTCCTGGGAGGCAGGTGGCCATGCTGCCTCACTGCCATGCTTACCAGGCTACGGAGCAGGCCCAGAGCACCAGGCCCGAAATGCCCTCAAAGCTTCCAGCCTCTGCTCCCTTCTCCCAGTATCTTGAGCCCCTCCTTGCCCCTCCATCCTGTCTGTTCTGATCTGTCTTCCCATCTGTGAGGCTGCACCCCCAGGGCTGGCCGGATTGTGTCCCCCCAACTTGGAACCTTTAGAATCCTGGTCTGGTCTGATTCTCACTGACTCCGACTTCACATGTTCTCCCTCGCTGCAGATGTCTTGTCTGCATAGCCATTCTGCCTGGCCACTACAGTGCCAGTGCCAGGTTCTGCCTCCCAGGTGACTTTGCTTGACATTTATCTCTGCTTCTGAGTAGAGGGACAGGGCTGCATTGGGTTTTGGGTCATAGGACTTGAGTTAGTCATTTGCTTTAATTGCTGTATGAGGGTGTGACTGTGTGGCCTCTCTGAGGTTTGATTTCCTTTTTATAGAGAGAATAATTGTGTCACCTCTTGTTTTTTAGTTTGTTAATGCTGCTGGAATGCAAAATACCAGAAATGGATCAGCTTTTATAAAGGGGATTTATTAAGTTAAAAGTTTACAGTTCTAAGGTCATAAAAATGTCCAAACTAAGGCATCCAGGTCAAGATACTTTGACTCAAGAAAGGCTGACATCTGCTACATGGAAAAGCACATGGCTGGTGTCTGCTGTCCTTGTTCCTGGTTCTGTTGCTTCCAGCTTTTGTTGCCAGTGGTTTCCTCTCTAAGTGTCTGTGGACCTTCACTTAGCTCCTCCAGGACATAATGCTGGGTTCTGGCTTGCTTAGCATCCCACGGGAAGGCACATGGTGATGTCTTCTGGGCTCTGCCCATATCTAAGAATCTTCTTCCTCTGTCAGCACTCCAAGCATCTCCACATGTCTGTGTCTTTGTTGCTTCTGAAGCTTTTTCCAAAAAGGTTCCTTCTTGAAGGATTCCAGTAGGCAGATTCTATGGAAACCACCTAATCAAAAGGTCCCACCCACAATTGGGTGGGTTATATCTACATGGAAACAACTTAAAAAAATCTTACCCTACAATACTGAATCAGGATTAAAGAACATGGCTTTTCTGGGGTACACAACAATTTCAAACTGGCAGACCTCTTGAGGACCAAGTGAGGAAATCAGTGTGGAAGTTCATAGTAAACTGCTTTCAAATATTTCAACTTTATTTAAACACAAGTTTAATACGTAAGTACAAATGCCCTAAATCTCTTTGATAACGGCTTTGAGATATAATTAACATACTATACAATTCACCCATTTAAAGTGTACAGTACAGTGTTTTTAGTATATTCACAGAGTTGTGAAAGCAGTACCTCCATTACTATAAACTTAGAGCATTTTCATTACTGAAAATTTAGAGCATTTTCATTACTGCGAAAGGAAATCCCATGCCTTTAAGCTCTCCCTCCCCAAACCATCAACTCTCACCATCCCCTGACAACCACCATTCTACTCTCGGTCTCTATAAATTTGTCTATTCTGGATTATTGTCAGAAAAGAAATAGGACAATACGTGGCCTTTTGTGTCTGGCTTCTTTCAAGCTGTAGTATATGTACATCCACACTGTAGTACGTATCAGTACTTTGTTGTTTTTTATGGCCAAATGATATTCTGTTGTGTGGATATATCACTTTTTTTTTAATCTGTTATCATTTGATGGACATTTAGATTGTTCCCAGTTTTTCACTTTTATGGATTGCTGTGAACATTTCAAAGCACCTGCTTTTGTGTGCTTTATCATTCTCTTGGGTATATATCTGGGAGTGGAATTTTGACTCAAATGGTAACTCTGTGTTAAACTTTTTGAAAAACTGCCAGCTGAACTGTTTTACATCCCACCACAAATGTATAAAAGTTTCAGTTTCTGCATGTCCTTGCCAGTTCGTGTTAGGAAGTGACATCTCACAGGGTCTTGACTTACACTTCCCTGGTAGCTGTTGATGTGTGCCATCTTTCCATGCACATTTTGGCTTTTGTGTATCTTCTTTGGAAGAATGTCTAATCAGACACTGGCCTGTTTTCTAGTTGGATGTCTTTATTTTTGAGTTTGTAAGCATTTTTTATTATTGAGTTATAAGCATTTTTTATATTTAGAAATGAATATCTTTATTCTGGATATTAAGCACTTGTCAGATGAATGATTTTCGAATATTTTCTACCATTCTTTGGGTTCTCTTTTCACTTTCTTAATTGTGTTGTTTGAGACCCAAACATTTTAATTTTTTTTATGTCCACTTTTAGTGTCAAAAAAACATTGTGAAATCTAAAGCCACAAAGATTTATCCCTGTTTTTACTTCTGTTTTATAGTTTTAGCTCTTAAATTTAGGCCTTTGGTTGGTTTGAGTTAACTTTTGTGTAAGATGTGACGTAGGGAATCTAATATTTTTGCGTGTGGATATCTGGTTCCCATTTTTAATGAAGAAACTATTCATTCACCACTGAATTGTTTGGTACCTCTGTTGAAAAGCAATTGACTGTAAACATGGGGATTATTTCTGGTCTCAGTTTATTCCATTGGTCTGGTTATGTCTGTGGTTTTGCCAGTCTCACACTTTCTTGATACTGTAGTTTTGGAGTGAGTTTTGAAATTGGAAATAGTTCTTCAACTTTGTTCTGCTTTTCCAAGAGTGTTTTGATTATTCTGGGTCCCTTGAGTTTCCATATGAATTTTAGAGTCAATTTGCTAATTTCTGCAAAGAAGCCAGCGGGGATCCCGATAGATTGTGTTCAGTTTTTAGAACCCCTGGGGGTTTTGCCACCTGACAATATTAAGTCTTCTGACCCATGGACATGGCATGTCTTTCCATTTATTGAGATCTTCTTTAATTTCATTAAACACTGTTTTTTTTTGTTTTTTGTTTTTTTTTTTTTAGTTTTTGGAGTGCAAGTTTCATATTTCTTTTGTTAAATTTCTTCCAAAGTATTTTATTTTTCTGTAAATAGAAGTGTTTTCGTAATTTCCTTTTCAGATTGTTTATTGCTCATGTATAGAAATACAGTTGATTTTTGTATATGATCTTGTATTTTGCAACCTTGCTGAACTCATTTACTTGTTCCACTAGTTTTTCAGTGACTCCTTTAGGATTGTTCTATATATAATATGTTTTTTGCAGGAAAGAGAGAGTTTTTACTTTCTCCTTTCTATGATGGATGCCTTTATTTGTATTCTAGCCTGGCTGCCCTGACTAGAACCTCTAGTACAGTGGTAAATAGAGGTGGTGACAGTGGGCATCCTGATTTTGTTTCTGATCTCAGGGAGATTTCCAGACACTCCCCATTGAGTATCATGTTAGCGCTCAGTCTTCCATAGGTGCCCTTGATAAGGTTGAAGAACTTCCCTTCTTGTCCTAGTTTGTTGGATGTTTTTAATCATTAAAGGATGTTGGATATTGTTAAATGGTTTTTCTGTGTGTTGAGATGATCATGTGGTTTTTGTTTTCTTTGTTTTACTGATGTAGTGTATTTATTTGGGTGTTAAACCATCCTTGCATTCCAGAGGTAAAATCCCATTTTGTCATGGTTTTCAGTCCTTTTTATAAGTTGTTAAACTTGGTTTACAAGTATTTTGCCAAGGACTTTTACATTCCTCTTTGGAAGAAGTGTTCATCTGTAGCTTCCTTGTTCTTTGTAAACTTTTCAGCCTTGTGATGGTGGTTGTAATGCTTTTATTTCTCACTCTCTTTTTTAAAATTGGGGCACAATTTACATAGTAACACACGCGTGAAGTGTACAGTGCAAGGGATTTGGTACAGCCACAGAGCTATAGAACCCTCACCACTATCTAATTTCAGACCACTTTCATCACCCTAAAGGAAATGCCAAGACCACTAGCACCCACTCCCCTACTTCAGCTCCACAGATTTGCCTGCTCCAGACATCTTGTACAAATGGGATCATGTTGGTATGTTGACTTTTGTGCCTTGGCTTCTTTCACTGAGCATCTGTTTTCTCGTGTATCAGAATTTCACTCCTTTCCACAGCGGAATGATGCTCAGTTGTGAGAAGACGCCAATTGTCCATTCATCGGTGGACAGATATTTGGGTGCCTCCAGTTTTTGGCAATTACGAATCATGCTACTGTGAACATTCATGCATAAGTTTCTGTATGGAATCAGTCCCGATTCTCTTGGGTTTGTCCCTGGGAGTGGATTATGAGGTCATGGTGCTTTTTGTGAGGAGCTGCCAGACTGCTGTGGGAAGACCATATTCCTGGGTGGCCCCTGCAGCTGGCTGTGGAGACTTGCCCATCTTACTGTGTCTCTGGGGTGTAGAGTGGCTGGTGTATGCCTGTCCACCTCTCCTGTCCCAGCAGTGACTGCTGCTGTGGACCTGCCATGTGCAGGCCCCATGGTCGCAGGCTCCGTTGCCGTGTATGGGCTCCGTGGCCATGTATGGTCTCCGTGGCCATATGTTGGCCCTATGACTGTGTGCTACATCCATGGCCATGTACACACTCTGTGGCCATGTGCTGGCCATGTACTGCCACCCTGTGGCCACTGTATCTACCCCAGGCAGATAAGGACACTGAGTCTGTGGTAATAGGGGGCTGGCCCAGTTACCTGCGCTGTGATGCCTGTGCCCTCTGGGGGCTGCTTAGACTTTTGCCAGCTGCTTTTGGTGGGGGAGTGGTGCCCACGGCTCCTCCAGCCCTTGGAGCAGTGCCCGCTGTCCCCTCCTGGAGTCTTGCTGCTGTGTTGTGAGGCTGGGAGTGACCATGGGTGCTGGGCAGCCTGGCCTTATCTGCTCTCTTCCTCCACAGGCCTCCTCGGTGGGGAGGCAGAGTCCCCACAGGGCTGCCTGCCTTGCTCACAGCCTGTGTCCTGGAGAGCCCGGCTTGCAGACAACAGCAGGTACCTCCCCTCACCACCCCCTCCTGCCTGCTCAGGTTGGGTGAGCCTTGGAAATGCACCGGCTACTGGAATCCCGGGGTGGCCCAGTTGGATGAAGGCGTGCGGGTAGGATGGCCAGGCCCCTTCCCCCTGGATACCTCCTCCCTACTGACCTGCAGCTTGCCCTCCCACCACTACTGCTTTCAAGCCCTGCAGAAGGGTGGCCTTGTAGTGGGGTGGGGGTGGGGGTGGAGTACCTCCTTTCAGGTTTTCTGCCATTGTCTTTCCCCTTACTGAGAGTTTGCTTCCAGCCTCTGAGTTAATCCCACTCCAGCCCCAAGAAAGCAGTGTCATCCTGCATCCCAACAAGTAGCTTCTCCAAGAAGCAAGAGGGCATTGAAGGGTCTAGGGGCCCAGTTGGCTCCAGGTTCCGTCCCCACTCTAATGGTCCATGGCAGGCAGGCTCCTCTCACCCTGAACCACAGGCAGAGCCGCCTCCCAAGGCTACACGGTGGGTACTTGCTTGGCAGGATGTGTGTCCCCCTACCTCTGGCCCCTCACATTTGGCTTCACTGCCACCCTGGCTTGAATATGTGGAGCCCCAGCTGTTTCCTTTTCCTTTTCCTTTTGTTTTAAATTTTAAAGTTGATTTATTGAAGTCCTGTCATGGAGAGAAACAGCAACAAGCACACCCTTCTGCTTTTGGGAAAAACCTGAAATCTGTTAACATCCATATACACAGGGCTTTGTGTGTGACACAGTTTCTTTGAACTGAGACTGCACTGGCCGGAGAAGGGAATGGGCGTTGGCCGAGGCCTGCTGCGGGCCTGCCTGTGAGGCATGCCCTTGCCCTGTCCCCTGTTTCCTACAGCCGCCCTCAGAGTGGGGAGGATTGTCCCCCATGTTTCAGAGGCAGGAGTGGCCCTGCATGCAGACCCAGCTCTGCCCTCACCAAACTGGGGCTCATCTCATCCGTTTGCTCTTCCCGAACCCTCACAGCCACTTGTTCAGGAAGACCACTCAGTCTGGTAGGGGGTCATATCGAAATCCCCAGAATGGGCTTATAGTTAGGACGCATGTTCTGTCAGCATCCCTGCTGGTTGCAAGTCATTCTGTAGAATTCCCACGTTAGACTGACCTGCTCACTCCCAGGATGCATAGGTGCATGCACAGGTGTGCAAGCATACAGACACACACATACATAGACATACAAAGGTACACAGGTGTGCATACACATGGACACACAGGAGCAGAGGTACACAAACAGACACAGGTGCAACATGCACATAGACACATACAGAGTGCATGTGTACATAGACATGTACACAGGTACACGCACATAGACACAGGTACTCATGCACATAGACACACAGGTACACATGCACATAGACACACACAGTGCACATGTACACAGACGTGCACACAGGTACACGTACATAGCCACAGGTGCACATGCACATAGACACAGAGTGCACATGTACACAGACGTGCACACAGGTACACACACATAGCCACAGGTGCACATGCACATAGACACATACAGAGTGCAGATGTACACAGACGTGCACACAGGTACACGCACATAGCCACAGGTGCACATGCACATAGACACACACAGAGTGCAGATGTACACAGACGTGCACACAGGTACACGTACATAGCCACAGGTGCACATGCACATAGACATAAAGGCATACAGGTGCATACACATAACACATGCACAGGAGCACAAATGCACAGTGCACGCCTACATAGACACACAGCCAGGTAGCACACGTAAATAGACACACAGGCATGCACTTGGACACACAGGAGCACAGATGTACGTGCACAGACACATAGATGCCCACTCACAGACGCAGGTGCACGTGTACTTAGACGCACAGAGGTACAAGGCATGCATGCACACAGATGCACAGATGCACAGGTGCACACGCACACAGACACATAGGCCTAAGTGCACACAGGCGTATACCACTCTTCGTGGTTGGGCTGTGGTGGGGTGAGGTCTCACAGAGCCTGGTGTCGCTCCCACAGTGGTGTCCATGGGCTCTGCTGACCATCGGCTCAACCTCACCGATATCCTGTCCCAGAACTATAGCATCCAGGAGGAGCGTGAGGAGGCTGCAAGGGGCCCAGAGAAGCCAGAGGAAGAGCTGGAGAAGGACTTCATGTCGCAGGTACTTGGCTGAGCATCTTCACTTGGCTCAGTGAGTCTCCAGGTTGTGGGGTGTCAGGGCCCGTCAGAGGTGGGCCTCCCTGGGGCTCTGGGCAGTAGACGGCTGTGCTCAGACACTCACTCTCTTGAACTTCTCTGCTCTTAAATTGTGGAGGCTCTCCAGGACCTTGTGCTTGGGTGGGTTAAGTCTATCGATGTTTACCGTATTAGAAATTAAAACAGATGTTTAAAAAGGTTATTTATTAGCTCATTTTAGGATAACAATAATCCCATTGTGTGTTAATAGTAGTAACCCGATTTTATAAAAGTAGGAAAAGAATTCTTAAAAAAGACGGCGAGGAGAGAAAAGTGGTATTTTTCATTTTTGCAAGTCTTTTTGAATGAAGAAACAAGTATGAGAATCCATCTTTTGTTTATTAAGCTTGATGCTAATCTGCTGTGTTTTTTTTTTTTTAAATTTCAATTGTGAACCTGGCCTTACACAGATTTGTCATAGAAAAAGAGAGACGTATTTAATAGTCTTCTCAGGTCAAAATGGACAAGTGGCGGCCCTGTAAAGGGTGGTTGCAGAGTGGGCTTCCTGAGCTTGGTTATGTTGAAGTCTGCTGGCCTTCTCTCGCTTGGCTCTTGTGATCGTGTAGTGTTCTGCGTGGGTGAGTTTGCAGACATTGGTTCACTGATGTAGGTCTTCCAAATGCTGGCAGAGTTCACAATATAAAAATTTTAAGAGCCACATTTATTATTGTACTGCTGATCTCTTCAGAAAAGTCTTATATATCAGAAAGATAATGAGCTTATATCAGATGCAGGTTTTCCTAAATTATAATTTAGGAAACAGCTTTATTGTTGCAACAAGTACAGTTTTCTTTGAAGAAATATGACCCACCATATTCTCTTTTGAGAAAAGGCCTGCCCAGTACCCAAGTCTGGATGGTTGTAGCTTGACCACCAGCCATTCTTTCTGGTAAAGGGTGTCCCCACACAGGGCAGCTAGTTCATCTCTGGGCTCGCTCTCACAAGTGCTCTTCCTCGAAATAATCTGCCTACTTCACGGAGACAATCGAAAAGACATCTACTCAGGGCTGAGATTAGAAATGTTACAAAAGATACCATTAAATGATGCTGACATCTTTTAATGCGGTGGGTGGCAGCGAGGAAGACAGCAGTGGTCAGCTCTGAGGCCTTGATTGGTGCTGAGGCCTGACACACCCATTCCCCCGGGCTCCGCACCCCCGGTGCACATGTTTGCATGGCAGAGAGTGAAGGTAGCGGCTTTGTGTTACGACCATGGAAAGGTCTCAGGGATCTTTAGACCACACTTTGGGAATCACCCCACCACCCCACCCCAACACACATTAGAAACTGTATAGATAGGCAAGTTGAGTGCTTTCCATTTGTTGTCTCCAAGGAAGGGTTGAAACGGACGGGGGTGGTTTTGCCCTGGCCTTGATATCCCCCAGGATGAGGGTTGGGCAGTAACTCGGGGCTTGAGAGAAGGGGAGAAGACGTCCCGGAGGTAGTTGGCAGCTGACAGCTACCCACGGGGTCAGGCTGGAGTGTGGCCGATGGCTCTGGCTGCCAGGTAGAGGTTTACCAAAGGCAGAAAAAGGGAGTTTTGAAAGCAGCCCTGGAGAGGAAGGGAATGATAGTTTTTCTTCCTCCTTTCTAGTAAGTGCCTGTCGTATTTCTGCTTCCTGCCATCTCGCTTGCCTGGGGGCCTCAGAACGGTGTTAGGTACCCAGCGCTCTTGGGCCTCCCTTCTTTCAGTTGTGATAGGGCTTGTACTAGTGCCTTGTTACTGACCCAGTGTGGGTTTCATGGCTTACTGATGAAGATCTGTTTGTTTTGGTTTACAATTCTGGGTGCTGGGTTTCATCATACAGCTTTTCACTGTGTTCTGAGGTGAACGTGACTTTCCCTTTTGACTTTCTGATGTAATGCCCTGGGACAGCAGTTCTCCAGTGGTGGTGCTGTCCTTGCCTCCTGGACTCAGTTGGCATGGGCATCTCCAAGGTGGCCCTCCCTGGCACACATATCTCACCTGGGCCTCTCCTGGGCTCATTAGGGGGCTCTTGGATGCAGGTTGGGCCCAGGCCCAGCTAGAGGTGAGCACTCCCTGGGGGCAGTGCTCAGTCAGGAGGGGAGCAGGACCCGGAGCCCCTCCCTGATGGGGTCCTGCCCCTCTCACCCCAGAGCAGCGACATGCCTCTTGATGAGCTGCTTGCCCTTTACGGCTACGAGGCATCTGACCCCATCTCGGAACAGGAGGGTGAAGGCAGCAGTACACCTCACCTGCCGGATATGACCCTGGACAAGGTGAGGGAGGGTCTCCGGGACCGGCCACAGCAAGGGTACCCTGACTTCCAGAAAGTGCTGCCACCTTGGGGGACCAGCCCTGTTAGGCAGGGTAGGGCCTGTGAACCCTAGGCTCCTGCCCCAGCATCACTGTGGGCTTGCTACCTACTGTTCCTCCAAGCTTCTGTGCAGGAGTTGGTGGGGGGAGGCCCTCTTGTCAGGCTGGTTTGTGTACCACTCCCCAAAGTTATAACCCCATGGCCCCAGGCTTCGCTGCATGGTGATGCAGGCGGGGTGGGCTGGGACCCAGGGATGCTGACCACCAGCTGTTGGTGTCTCTGGTTTGGGTGGGTAGAGGGGAGAAAGGCTGCTGGGAAAGGGGCTGTGGCTGGTGGATGCTCCCCCAGCCTGGGGTCCTGGGCAGATGCCGGGAGGGAGGGTTGGAGGTGTACTGCAGAAATTTGAAACTGGACACACAAGTGGAGGAAGCAGTGAAGTGAGCTCTGGCGGCTGCTTGCACGTCCAGCCTTGGGTGGGGGCACTCCGCTCTCCCTGATCCCCCAGGTCCACACCCTCTCCCCACCTTCCTGTACCTCAACTTCCCCACCTGCAAAGTGGGATTAAGCCCCACGTGGACCCTCAGGGAGCCCCCAGGGATGCTCTCGTCATCATCACGTTTGTTACTGTTGTTGCTGTTATTTTGAGGTTATTAAACCCCAAAAATGTTCTTTACTTTCTTGTTAAAAGGAACAAATAGCGAAGGATTTGCTTTCAGGGGAAGAAGAGGACGATACACAGTCGTCGGCTGACGACCTCATGCCGTCCGTGACCTCTAGCGAGGCTTCAGGCCTTTTCCCCAACCAAAGTCGGAGTAGGTATCCCTGTCCCCCCAACAGGTGCAGGCCAAGTGCAGGCACAGTTGTGGGTGTGGGTGCAGGTGCAAGTGTGAATAGAGGTGCAGGTGTAGGCACAAGTGTGGGTGTGGGTGCAGGTGCAGGTGTGAATAGAGGTGCGGGTGTAGACACAAGTGCGGGTGTAGGTACAAATGTGAGTGCAGGCTCAGGTGCAAATGTAGGTGCAAGTGCAGGTATGGGCACAGGTGTGGGTGTGAGTGCAGATGCAGGCGCAAGCGTAGGTGTGGGGACCCGCATGGCGGGGCAGAGGATGTGCATACCCTGAGCTTGGTTCTAACACCCTTTGGGGTGCCATGCTCCACTCTGCCTGGCCAGTGAGTAGAGAGTCCTTGAATGGATTAGGCACCGCGTGGTTTAACTGAGGAGGGAGTGTACTGGCTCCTGAAGTTGGGGGGCTTCAGGTACCGTGTCCTCAGAACTTGCCCTTGGCCCTGCCTGCTATGCCGGCCCTGCAGGTGGTCCTTTCCTGGAAGGGGGGTATCCAAAGGGACCAGACTGCTGGATCCCAGTGGAGAGAAAGCCTCAAGCCCTGGGTTGAGTCCTTTTGTGCCTGCCCTCTGTGGCCTGGTCATTGGCCAGGCCAGGGGCCTGCTTCTCAAGAGAGGGCTGTGGTGTGGAGGTGGGAGGTGAGTCCCCAAAGGAAGGTGGAGGGCTTTCCCTAGAAGGGGTGATGAAGCCCAGGCATGCCCCTCAGGGCTGCATGTGTCTGGGCCAGGCTGGGCCATGTGTGGGCCTTGCCTTACCAGGCTTCCCTTTTCCAAAGCCCGTTTCCTGGCCGATGAAGACGGAGTGCCCAGCTCCTCTGCCTCCTCCGACACTGAGGAAGAGTCGCTTCCTGCCAACAAATGTAAGAAGGTGCGTGGCTCTGTGTGGGCCCTGGGGCCATGGGGGTCAGGTGGCATCCCGTGGTGTCCCAATGCCGTCACCACCCCCTACGCAGGTGAGGAGTCCCTTCTTAGACCTGAGCTTCCTCCCTGGAAACTTGGGGACCCAGAGTGTGTGTCCTTTGGCCCAGTGGGCACTCTGGGGTACAGGCCTGGGGGAGTTGGGCCCGGGAGTCAGGAGACCCACCTTGTCATGTGACAGGCTACCCTGGACAGACAGCAGGTAGAGATGACCATGCACACGCGCTTCGCATGTATTTACTCACCCTATGTCATCAGACCCCAGAACTTGACTTTGGGCAGGTTGTACAAATAGAGCCTTGGGGTCCTGGCAGCAACCCAGAAGCCCACCAAGTCTGGCTCTGACTCTCCTGGCCCTTGGCTTTTGCAGGAAATCATGGTCGGGCCTCAGTTCCAGGCTGACCTCAGCAGCCTGCACTTGAACAGACATGGTGAGAAGAGTAAGTAGGGCTGGGGCTGGGTTGGGGAAGGAAGTTGGAGGCATCTATCCATGCCTTTGTGTCTTGAAAGAAATGAAAACCCCACTTTAGCCAGTTTCTGGCTGCAGAAGGAAATTGCTGGCTATTCAGCCACATCCAGCTCCCAGATCCTGAGAGAAAACTGAAGGGCCAGTAGGGCCAGGTGCCCAGTGCACAGCCTGCTGAGGCACCTGAGCTTGCAGGACCCTCGGCATGTGGTGCTGGGCCAGGAGGAGGTGGGGTCTCTCACCTTTGCTGACTGTCCCTTGGCTTGATGCTCTGTGGTCCTGTGCCCTGTCCTGTCTGATTCACACTGCCCTCAGTCCCCCTGACCTCCTGCCACCCTCCTACCCTCTGAGGTTAGCTCTTGTGTCCCCCACCTCATCCAGGTCCTTCCACAGCCTCTTCTCCAGGATGCCTTGTTGTACTGCACCATTCTTGGACTTGATGCTCGTCTCTCACCCATTAGAGTTTAGATCTGAGCCTCTGCCGGCCCTTTGAGATAGAAATTGTTACCTCCATTAACAGGTGAAAAAATGAGATGGAAGTCACTTGCTTGTTGGCTTGGGCCTCATCTTTCTTGTCCTAAAGCCCCTGCAGGTCCTGGGCTGGCTCTCCTGGCTCAGGAACCTGTTTGAACACAATTTGGCAACAGGGAGTGGGGATGGTGTGGGACAGACAGACAGAAATACTGAGGTCCTCAGCAAAGCAGTGTTTTTTTGTTTGCTAAGCTGCTGGAACACAATATACCAGAAATGGGTTGGCTTTTACAGAGGGGATTTTTTGGTTTACAAATTTACAATTCTGAGGCTGTGGAAACATCCCAGTTAAGGCATCAAGAGGACAATACCTTCTGTGAGGAAAGGCTGCTGGCATCTGGGGTTCCTCTGCCACATGGGAAGCATATGGCAATGTCTGTTGGGTTTCATTGCTTTCAGGTTTTCAGGTTCAGTGGTTTCTATGGGTCCTTGTTTGCTTTTCTGGGGACACTTTAAGTTCTCTCTAGGTGTTTCTCTCTCTGAGCTCTCTGGGTTTTTTCTGTTATCCTCATAAAGGACTCTAGTAAAGGATTAAGACCCTTCTTGAATTGGGTGGGTCACATCTCAGTTGAAATAACCTGATCAAAACGAGCCACCCACAGTGGGTCTGTCCCACAGGAATGGGTTAAAATAACTTGGTCTTTTTTGGGGTATAGAACAGCTCCAAATGAGCACAGTGGTTAAGGCCTCCGGGTCAGGGGTGGGACGTGGGTTCGCCAGGATGTTCTCAGCTCTGGGAGGCAAGGAAGTGCAGCTAAGCTGGCAGACTTGAGAGGCAGGAGTGGAAGGGATGGGGCACTGACCAGCACCTGCCCCCAGAAAAAGGCACTTGAGCTGTACTTTTGGAGGCGCCCACAGCTTGCTGTGGACTCCTGGCCTCCTGTCCGGCCCTTCCTCCATGAACCTGCCCTGCGGACAGCAGTGACCTTCCCCTACCCTGTGGGGCAAGAGCCGGGCAGCATCCTGTGATGTTTCTGCGATTAGATTCTTCTCGTGTGTCATGCAGTTTTCCCCTGTATGGATGTTGTGCATTTATTTGTCCAGTCTGCTGTTGGTTAACATTGTGCTTGTTTCCATCTGTGGGTCATGAATACTCTTGTCTGGACACTCGTTACGTGATGGAACGATGGGTGTAAGTAAGTGTATGTTTAGCTCAGAGGTTCCCGCCGGCCCTGAGGGGAGTTCCGGTTGCTCCCTGCCCTCCCCAACAGTCGGTAATATCCATCGTGTTGGTTTTGGCCGTTCTAGTGGGCGTGGAGTTGGTGGTGTGGCTTTAGTTTGCATTTCCTCAGTGAGTGATCTGTTTTCCATATGCTTATTGGCTATTTGGATATTCTCTTTTAAGAAGGGCTGGTTTACAAGCTTTCCCCCCCTTTTTGGGTTCGGTTGTCTTTACTTGATGAATTGTGTAAGTTCTTTATATATTGTGCTCAAAAGTTAGAATTTTCTTATTATTTTTAGTGATTACCTTAGCAATTATGGTATGCACTCTTGACTTTATTACTTTCTGCTTTAACTTAGTAGTTTCCAGTTGCGGGAACCTTAAGACAATTTAACCCAGTTGACCTCTGTCCTGCCCTTTTGTGCTAATGACACTCTGTATGTTACAGGTTGTTTTAATCAGTGAATATTCTTTATCCACATGCTATCCTTTATGGGGTGCTTCATTCTTCCCAACTTCTGTTGGGACCATTTTCTTCAGCCTGAAAAACTTCCTTTTTAATATTCCTTGGGCCTTTCTACTGGAGATGAATTATTTCAGGTCTTAAATCATCTTAATTTTTTGAAGAACATTTTCGTGGGTGTGGATGTCCTAGATTGGCAGGTGTTTTACTTCTCATTCACCTGTCTTGGCTTCTGATGTCTGTCTTGCTCTTTTCTTAGAAGGCCTTATGCTTTTTTCCTTGAATGCTTTTAGGAGTTCCTCTTTTTCTTTTGCCTCGATGTGGTTTCCTGAGTTTTCTGCATCTGTGGGGCTGACACCCTTTATCAGTTTTGTACAATTCTCAGCCACTGTCTCTTCAAATCTTGTTACTGCCCCATTCTTTGCTCCTTCTGGGCCAGGAAGTCCCCCTCCTCAGGCCATGCCCAGAAGTTCCCCTCCCCAGGCCATGCCTGAAAGTCCCTTTCCCCAGGCCAGGTGTCAACTCGTTGCTATGGAGATTCTGCTTCCTCTGATTGCCTGGCTGGGTCAGGTGCCCACTGGCTGCCCTGGCCACAGCTTTTCTCCCCATCCATCACAACTACAACCATGCCGGGGCCAGGTGGCCTCCAGGCCTGTCCCTCGGTGCTCTGTCCCTGTCCTGGAGCCCTACTCATCACACACTCCCAGGGGACCAGAGGCAGGGGACAGACCCCAGAGTGGGGGAGGTTTCAGTGGCCTCCCTGCCGTTAACACCCCCTGTGCCTCTGCCTGCCTGCCACACAGTCTATGAGAACGAGGACCAGCTTCTCTGGGACCCCAACATCCTCCCCGAGAGGGAGGTGGAGGAATTCCTGTACCGGGCAGTGACACGCAGGTGGGATGAGATGGCCGGGTCTCAGCTTCCGCATGGAGAGGCGGTCAAGGACAGCGAGCAGGTGCGGGGCTGCTGTGGGGGCTCTCCTGGGGGTGGGGGCCTGTGCGCTGAGGGTGGGCTGAGGGAAGTGAGCCTCCAGGAGCCAGGCAGAGCAGCCGTGAGGGAGTGGGTTAGGCCTGGGGTTGGGGCATGGAGTGGGGTGAGGGGCGACTGACCCAAGGCTCAGCGAATCCAAACACCACCTGCCATGGGGACTGATGGTTGCCTCAGAGACCCATAAATTGCTCCTGGGAGCTGTGTGAATGCCCCTGTGGTCACTGTGGTGGAGGTGTTGTGGAAAGCCCCTGCTGTAGCTTCAGGAGAGCAGGTGGGAGAGGTGGCTTTTCCCCAGGCGCTGTATGAGCTGGTGAAATGCAACTTCCACGCTGAGGAGGCGCTGCGCAGGCTGCGGTTCAACGTGAAGGTGATTCGAGGTGAGGCCCACCCCCTGCACCTGATGCCCCACCCTCATGCATGAGGCCTCACCCCATGGGCCTGAGGGCCCCAACCCCGGCTCCCTGACCCACCCTGCCTGTTGCAGACGGACTTTGTGCTTGGAGCGAGGAGGAGTGCAGGAACTTTGAGCACGGCTTCCGTGTGCATGGCAAGAATTTCCACCTGATCCAGGCCAACAAGGTGAGGGTGGGGGGCTTCCTTGGGGACTGCAGGCGCACACCCAGCAGAGCCCAACTTGCAGCTGCCCTGCCCTACGGTATCCCTCGCCTGGACCCCAGCCCCATCCCATGCTGTGCTGACCGAGGGAGTCGTGGGTCTCACAAGGTGAGGATTCCTTGGGTGCCACCAAGGGTTGGGCCCCCTGCCCTAAGCGTGGGTCTTTGGGTTCTCTCTGTGCACCCCAGCAACCTCACCTACCTGTAGCCTTTGGGTGACCTTGCCCAAGTGGCCTCCGGTGGAGCTGTGGCCTGTCTGGCCTCCAGCCCCCAACATCCCTGCCAGGATGTTCCTCTCCTCCTGTGGTCTCGGCCACAGCTCCCTCCGTCCACCGCCCAGCCATTCTGTAGGCCTCCGAGCCTGGACCTGTTGTTGCTCACAGCCTGCACTGGGTGGAAAGGGCAGGGTTCTGAGGCCATCTGGCTGAGCCTCACCAGGAAACAGCCTGAGTGCAGGGAGCCCACTCCCCCCAGAGGTGCAGGGTGCAGGGAGCCTACTCCCCCAGAACTTGCTCCCCCCAGAACCCATAGGGTGCAGGCACCTGCCCCGAGTCTGAAGGGACACTCCCCTGCCCAGGTGCGCACGCGGTCCGTGGGTGAGTGCGTGGAGTACTACTACCTGTGGAAGAAGTCTGAGCGGTACGACTACTTCACCCAGCAGACGCGCCTGGGCCGGAGGAAGTACATTCCATCTGGAACCACGTGCGTGCCACTACCCCCAGGCCCCAGGAAAGGTCCCCTGGGTGTGTGTGGAGCACCGGGACTTCTCCTCTGTGGTGCATCTGTTCTCCTGCCCTGCCGCCCCTCACAGTGTCAATCCCCCACAGGGACACAGACCAGGACCTGGATGGTGCGGACCCTGATGGCCCTGGTCGTCCCCGGGCCTCGCCATCCTCACCCCCTGCCGCTGAAGGCCCCCCACAGGACACCCCGGCAGGGACGTGTACAGGTGAGGGGTGTAGGGCAGGGTCCAGGGTGGGCTTTGGCTTCTGAACTGAGCCCCTTCCCCACTGTGGGGAGAATGGGAGCCAGGTAAGGATGGGCCCTCTGCCGGCAGCCCCTGTCCACAGAGAGAGCAGGGACTTTTTGCTTTCTGGCCCTGTTGGATGCTGGGGTCTAGGTCATTGAGCCTGGGGAGGTGCTGTGTTTCCGGAACCCAGCTGGTCGTGGGGGTTTGTGCAGAACACAGCGTGCTGCATGCCTTGCGTGCTGCACGTGGCAGCAGGAGTTCGTGGCATAGTAGTTTAGTCCCTGCTCTGCAAGCACGTGAACACGTTTGTCCTTTTGAATCTGTTGAGTCCTGTTCTGTTTTAAAAAGTGGCATTCATGTCCCGCCAGTGGATTCTGTTACCTCCCAGAGTGGATCTTGAACCCGGAGCCCCAGATTTCAGAGCCATGAGTTTCTTTTGCCTTCATGCACGTTTTATATGTTCACGTACAAATGCTCCGCTGGACACGAGTCAGGATGGTTTGTGTGTGGGTCACAGCCCAAGAGTGGAGGTGTGACGTTGAGGCATCTGCTGGGGGGCCTGGGTGGGCGGGTGCTGTGGGGACAGGACAGGCAACCCCCAACCCTCAGCACATTCTGTACCCCCATCCCACAGACCCGCCAGGTGTGGATGCCACGGCCCATGGTGTCGGCGAGCCCGGGGTGGGCTCCAGCGGCCTCCCCTTGTCAGAGCCAGGGCTTCGCCCATTCCAGCAGCTGGACGAGCCCCCAGCCGTACCCCAGTTGCGGCGGCCCCCACCCCTGGCTGGCCCGGCCTTCTATCCCCCATCTGCGGCTGCTCCGGAGCCGGGCGCTGGCCCGCGGTTGGCTGTGGACTTCGCCCTGCCTGGGGCCCTGCCCAAGGAGCTGCCCCTTATCTCCGGCCATGTGGATCTGAATGGAGACCCCGAGGAGGCTGTGGCACCTGCACAGGTGGCCTTGTCAGTCACGGAGTTTGGACTCATCGGCATTGGGGACGTGAATCCCTTCCTGGCCGCCCACCCAGCATGCCCCACGCCCGGGCTGCACTCGGAGCCCTTGTCACAGTGAGTGCTGTCCTGGGCCCTTCTCCCCCCACTGGTGTGGCCACCTGGTCTCCAGGGTGAGTGAGGAAGAGAAGCAGGGGAGGGGGCTGCACCATGGCTGGAGGGCTGCCCAGCTCCATTGAGTAGGGTGGTTGCTTGTCTGCTCTAGCCTCTGTTTAATATTGTCTTTGACCAGGCAAAACACTCATGTGGTTCAGAGCCCCAAACGGCACACACAGGGCCGGTGCCAGGCTCCTCCCGCCCCTGCCCCAGCCACCGGCTCCCTTCCCAGAACTGCCGTCGCCCTAGAAAGCCTGTTCAGGCAGCAGGCATGTCAGCACTTCCTTCCGGGGGGAGCGGTCGGGAGCTGCGCTCAGGCCTTGTGGAGGCCTGGCTGGAGCCGGGCTGACCTCGCCCTCTTCTCCCCTCCCTGCAGCTGTAATGTGATGACCTGCTGATTCCTGACCACAGGGCAGGCCTGTGTGGTCCACACAGCCCCCACACGCCTTGTTCCCGGACTGGACTTGTGGCCTCTGCCCTGGCCTGCCTGCCGCGGTACCCCCGACCTCCCCCTTCTCGCAGGCCT
>PVIY010033009.1:0-28469 GCA_004026745.1 Myrmecophaga tridactyla | reverse complement strand
GTGATCCCCGGAGCATCCCCTTTCCCTCAGAGTACTCTGGGACAGTCCCTGAAAACCCTTCACACATCCGTACACACACCACAAACTAGCCCCTCCCCACAATGGCCTCTTCCTGCACCACCACCGCGCTGCCCACCCGGATCTCCCTTCTCTTCAGAGGTGAACAGCTGCCTCTTTCCCCCATCCTGCCTCCTTCCCATTCTTCGGCCTAAGGACCCATAAATTCACCCATACTGACTTCTCGACACCCGCCCCCACCCCATGGCCTGAAACTTTGGGAAGGCTTTTCCTCTCACCTCAGGCCAATCAGGGAGTTCCCCTGCAGACCCCAAAGCAACCCCAGATGATGACCAGCCACCCCTCTTCCCCTTTCTCACCACTCCAGAACACCCAGACCACTAGGTAGCGCCCCCTTCCACCCTCTCCACCCCCTAAGCCCTCTGGGGAGGCGCAGTGCCCCTAGCACCACCACCCCCTTCAGTCTCCTGGTCTACTCAGTGGTGTACGGGGCATCGGCCCTCCTCCTACAAAGTTCTCCTCACAGCTGCGTAGGCTTGGGGACTTCCCTCCACCCCACTGGTGTCCCTTGGTCCCCTCTGGGCCTGTAGAGTGGTGAGGCAGGTGGGTCCCCAGGACTCCTGGGAAGCAGCCCCATGGCCAGCAGGGCATTTGGGACCTTGCAGCCTCCCCAGCGTCATTCTCTGGTCTTCCTCCCCACCCCACCCCCAGTCCTGCCCCTCCAGGCCCAGGTCAGCTGACCCCTCCTCTCCCCCAGAAGCCTCTCCTGACTTTCCAGGCGCATGAATCAGCCGTCCACTGGCTGCCGGGGTGGTGATGTCACTCTGACCCACGCCATACCTCATCGAGGAGGGGGACGGGGTCTTAGTCATCTCTGTCATCCCTCAGCATTCAGGGAAGTGGAAAGAGCAGAAGTTTTGGAGTCATACCCACCCAGGCTCGAATCCCAGCTTCCTCACCCACTCAGCTGTGTGATCTTGTACCTCCCAGAACCTCAGTTTCCAGGTCTTTAAAATGGGGATCATTCCTGCTTTATGAGGTAGCTGAAACCATTGACATGTAACATACTTGACCCTTTAATCATCACTCATAAACTGTAACTATTGACATTGTTGGTACCTGGTAAACATGTGGCAAATTGGATTGAAAACAGCTTGTACCCAACTTGTCATCCAGGCCATTACCGGTGAATTACCAGGGACAGATGCTGACTTGGGGGTCCCACTTCCTCAGAGGTCCACTGCGTGCCAGTCCAGAGTTCAATTATGATGCAGAGCAGGCAACCCAAGCTTGCCAACCTGAGCCAGCCTCACATCCCTAGGTGTGTCCCAGGCTGGAAGGCGACCATCTGGGCCCAGAACGTGGACCCAGGCCATCCAGGAAGAGGCTGCCACATCCAGCCAGACTCTTGGCCCCTCACCAGCCCTGTGCTGCCACCTTCTGCCCTGTCGTCGGTGAGAAAGCATGCCAGGGAAGGAGGATTCCACATACTCTCAAACCCAGGGACTTGAGTTCAGGTTCCTGAGACCAGCGTCCACCTTGGCCTCCAGAGACCACGCAGGACCTTTCATTCAAACCCACGTGGGCCCTGTCCCACTAGCCTAAGTGGCTCCCTTTAGTGAGGACCCCAAAGACGCCTCCAGGTCTGATCTTGATCTCATTGCCATGACGATGGTTTATGTAGTGTGGCCCATGGGCCCCCATTAGCCCATCTGTGGGCTTTATAAACTCACTATGCTGTGAGTTAAGGACTGCATATCCACAGCTGTGTGACCTCAGGCCAGACAGCTCACCCCCTGAACCCCAATTTCCTCCCCTGTAAAATGGGGATAATAATCTTTGTCCTGTCTGTGTTTTGGAGTTGTGGGGAATGAGGTGAGATAATGGATGTAAAAATGGTACACAGACTGTACGTCTAGGCTACAGGTGCAGGGTGAGTCTGTTTGCAAGTGAAAACAGAAGCCATAGACAGGTCAGGCACTTGCCCAAAATCATGCCATAATTTCAGGATTAGAGCTGAGGGATTTGGGCCCCTAATTCAATGCTTCTCCATTTTATTTGTAACTGTCAATTGAGAAGTAGATATATTCTCCTTAGCAAATAATTAAAAATAGAAATAAAGCCAGAATTCCTACTTTGTCTCCCTCAATCTTAGTCTCCTCTGTAGCCCAAGTTGTCAGAATGCAGAACTTTCACATGTGTATGCATTCAAGCATGGGGGCTGGGGGCTGGGGGCTGGGGCTCAAGGGGATAGAGGGATGGACAAGACAAGGTCTCTGCCCTCATGGATCTAGCTCTGAGATGGAGAAGAGAGTCAGTGAGCAAGTAAACTAGATCATTTCAGCTGGAGACAGGAGAAGAAATGATAGCTAATGATGGGGACAGGGTGGTCAGGGAAGGTCTTTTTGAGGTGGTGACATTGGAGCTGAATGACAGAAGGAACCTGCTTTCGAATATCTGGCAGCCATGCTTCCAAGGGGTGGGAGAAGCCAGGATAAAGACCCTGGGGGAGAAAGAGTTTGCCCTTGTGCAGTCCTAGGAGTAGGTTGGCATGATGGTGCCAGCTGAAGCCCGAGAGGCAGGCAAGGAGCAACAGTGGAGGAGCTTGCGGACTAATGAGACGACTTTACTGTCTGTACAACAGGAAGTCATTGCAGGGGCTTAGAGGATGACACAATCTAATTTTATTAAGGTTTGTTTGGGGTGAGTGGACTGTGGGGGGACAAGAGGGAAAGCAGGGACACTGCAGGGAGGCCACTGAGGTCCAGGCAAGCGATATTGGAGTCCTGATCTAAGCTGGGGCAGTGGGGATGGAGAGAAGGGGACAGACTGGGGACACATTGTGAATGGGGCACCAGCAGGGCTTGCTGATGGGTTGGTTGAATGTGGATGTGAGCCAGGTAGGGGTCAAGGGCAGATGATGGGGCCGTGGACTGAGCCAGGGGAGAGTCACTGAGGCACAGGAAAGCTACTGCCCTGCACTGAGCCACTGCACTATTGGGAGGATTCGGATACCAAAGAGGCAGCCCCACCCTCAAGGAGCTCACACTTCGTTGTGTGGGTTTTCAGCTCTTCGCCAAGTGTGACCAGAGTGTCAAGTGAGGATTCAACTCTTCCCCTTCTTTGACAGAAGTGACAAGTGAAGTTTTACAGCTCTGGGTGCTACATCGGCAATGCCCTGCTCCCTAACTGCAGCACCACCTTCTCCCACTTGTCCAGGAAAACAAATTGAAAGCACATGTGTGAGACATGTCATTCCAGGGACTTGAGAGCTTTCTGATTTATTCCCAGGTAAAACATTCACACACTTCTGAGATTTAACAAGTTGCTTGGGACATAAAACAACCAGCTCAGTGCACAGCTGCTGGGTCCCAGGGAAGTGCTGTGGTTGGTCAGGTGTGGGACACAGGCCCATAAACAACTCTGTTTCCCTGAGAAGGGGCAAGGAAGAAAGAAGCCCAGGGAATCCCGGGATCCCAAAGGAGCCCCTGACCAGCCCTCCACTTACCCACAAACTTTGCAGGAGGGTTTTGAAGGAGGGAGGTACAAAAACAAGCTGAAATGAAAGAGAACCCATTGGAAGAAGCCAACATTTATTGAGCATCGGTGGGAATGAATGTGTGAGCGAGTCACTGAATAACCAGGACCCACAGTTTGCAGGTATTTTCACACATAGATCTCAAGGTAAGCCTGAAAGTTTAAAGGGAGAGGGATAGCCAAGGAAGGAAGCTGGAGAATGTATGGGGAAAAGGAAAGTCTTCATTGCTTTGGCCACCATTGTCATACCCAGGAACCTTTGGCCTTTGTCCCTTTCCATCCAGTTCTGTACCTGTTTGGAGGCCCGTGGGCTACTTCTGTCTCAGAGTTGGAGGTCGAGGTATGTGCATGCATATGTGTTCCCAGTGGGGGCTCATCTCACCCACCACCCACGCTTAGCCAGTGACTTGCTGAACGACCCTGGACAAGGTACCACTCTCCAAGGCTCAATGGCCACATCCTTAAAAGGTAGGCAGTTGCCTACTCTATGAGGCAGTAAGCCTCTTTCTGTCCTGCAGAAATACTATTCCAGGGGTCCCCAAGATGCTTCTTATGCACTAACAGAAAAGCACTAGAAACGTCTAAACACTCATCAGTATTAGTACCTACAGCCCAGCCAGACAGCAGAAAAGCAGACAGCTGTTTAAAAAGAATGCTGTTGAAGTACAGCCTCTGTAGAAGTGGAAAAAAGCAAGCTAGCAGAATAATAGATAAAATTGGACCCCGTTTTTGTGTGTATATTTATGTATATAAACACTTGTGTATACATATATATGGCATCTTGAAAGTCAGGGAGAGAGGCTAGCTGCCCAAATTGTCAGTGGTGAACTTTTTTTTTTTTAATTTTTTTATTGTATAGTATAACATATATACAAAGCAAATAAATAAAAAAAAGCAATAGTTTTCAAAGCACTCTTCAACACGTGGTTAAAGGACAGATCCCAGAGTTTGTCATGGGCTACCATATGATCCTCTCAGATTTTTCCTTCTAGCTGCTCCAGAATATAGAAGGCTAGAGGGCTCAAATACTTTTTTACCATCACAGTCGACTTTTTTTCCTTCTTTGTTTTTGTGAAAAATAACATATATACAAAAAAGCTATAAATTTCAAAGCACAGCACCACAATTAGTCATAGAACATATTTCAGACTCTGACATGGGTTACAATTTCACAATTTTAGGTTTTTACTTCTAGCTGCTCTAAAATACTGGAGACGTAAAGAGATACCAATTTAATGATTCAGCATTCATATTCATTTGTTAAATCCTATTTTCTATGTATAATTCCACCATCACCTTTGATCCCTCTCTTCAGGGGTGTTTGGTCTATGGCAATTCTAAATTTTTGATATTGGAAGGGTCTGTCACTAATATGGGGTAGGGAGAAGGAACTAGCTGATGTTCTGGAGAGGCTGGGCTAGGTTTCAGAACTTATCTGGACCAGGGACCCATCTGGAGGTTGTAGGTTTCTGGAAAGTTACTCTAGTGCTTGGAACCTTTGTGGAATCTTATATATTGTCCTAGGCGTTCTTTAGGATTGGCTGGAATGGTCCTGGTTGGGGGATGGCAGGTTATGATAGGTAGCAAGGTCTAACTGAAATTTGTGTAAGAGCAGCCTCCAGAGTAGCCTCTCGACTGTATTTGAACTCTCTCTGCCACTGATACTTTATTAATTACACTTCTTTTCCCCCTTTTAGTCAGGATGGAATTATTGAACCATCAGTGGTTAACTTTGAGAGTGACCCTAGGAGGTATGGCAGACTCCCTTTTTACAAGTCATTATTGTTTGAAATTGTAACGACTAGCAAATATAACTTTTTTTTATAGCAAACAGCTTTATTGAGATAAAGTTCCTATACCATAAAATTCATTCTTCTAAAGTGTACTGTTCAGTGGTTTTTGGTAAATTCAGAGAATTGTGCAACCCTCACCACTATCGAATTTCAGAACATTTTCATCATCCCAAAAGAAACCCCATACCCATTAGCAATCACTCTGCATTCTCTCCTCCCCACCCTGGCAACCACTTATCTTTCTGTCTCTATGGATTTGCCTACTCTAGACCTTTCATATAAATGGAATCACACAATACAGGGACTTTTGTGACCAGCTTCTTTCACGTAGCATAATTAGCAAGTATAACTTTTAAAATTAAAAAATCAAACGAGGGATGGAACTTGTAAACTGGGTCATCCTTCTGGCCTGGACGGTCTTCTCATTCTAAGATTGCGTTTTCTAAGCGTCTTTGACCGTTGTATTCTAGGTTTCCAGGTCTAGGGTTCTCCATTTCCCCAGCCCCTTCTGCGAAGGCCACGTGGTGGGTTCCATGCCGGGGCTCTTGGCTTGGAGCTGACCCGATGCAGACAGCCAGGCAGAGCGATGGTGCTGGGGAGGCTCTGGTGGCAGGCATGGCGCTGCTTCACTTCTCTCCATCCTCACCAGGCCAGAACATGCCCTGAACCTGCCAAGCCCCAGCCCGCCCGCCTGGATGACGCCTGGGTCACTTGCCTCATCCTCCACAAACCATCGCCTCCTGCGACGCACACACATTCTGGGAAATATATATGGCTGAGACTGGACAAGTGGGCTTGCATCCTTACCCCAAAACTCAACAGTCCTCCAACTAAACCCTTCATTGCACAGAGGATCACGCACTGTCTGTAATTGAGAGGTGCTCTCTAGGTCAGGAAATAGTCTTTGCTGTCTGGGTCTGTCCCAAGAGGCGAGGCAGGTCAAAGAGGCCATGGAAATAGCCAACTTGGCAGGACCCTTGAGGATCATCTAGCAAAGCACCCTCAGTATGCTGAGAGGGGGACCAAGCCTTGTCCATGTGTTCCCCCACATCTTTCCCCCCGCTTTCTATTCATTGACTGCTTCTCTTTGTTGACTGCCTCTACAACATCCATTGTTGCTGGGTAATCCTACACAGGCTTCAAAGTCCAGTTCAGCCATCACCTCCTCCCTGAAGCCTTCTCTGAGACTCCCAGCCAGAAGCCATGATGCCAGGACTTTTTCACAAAATCCTATTGTTAGAATTCAGTGGGTCCTAGAGGGTATATCCTCAAAAGATTTCTGAGAGGAATTAGAAATGCATGCCTACCCTGGAAGGACTGGCAGATCAGTACAGAAATAAATGGTCGTAATACACAGTCACAGGAAGATGAGATAAGGAATATAATGTGTGCATGGGGGGAGGGTGTTGCAGGGGTGGGGGTGACAAATGCTACAGGCATACTAGAAAGGAGCCTCTCATCTTCTGCCCAGGAACCGAGGAGATACCCCCTGAAGGCTGCATGGAGGAGGTGGCATTTGACCAGTTGCTCACATTGTGTGGCCTTTATTTGTGCATCTATGTCACTCCCCACTGGACTGTGAGATCCTTAATAATACTGAAAGCTAACCTTTACCAATCACAAACCATATGGTGAGTTTGTTGTTAATATCTATTACCTCATTGGTTCCTCAAAACACTGCATGAACTCAGGACCATCACCTTATCCCATTTAACAGTAGGGATATTGAGGCTCTGAGAAGTTAAGCACCTTGCTCAAGTCCACACAGATGTTAAAAGTTACAGTCAGGATTCAGCCAAGCTTATTTTAACTTCACTAGGAACTTTCTACCCCACTACGATGTTTTACCGGTATATTGAGAACAGGTATTGCATTCCTTTCGTTGCTGTAAATCCATTAGTGAACTTGGTTAGCAAAATTGCTCCCAGGAGCCCCAATTCCAGGGCCCCTGGAGGCCCCAACTACACGAAGTTCCTGGCCTGCAAAACCCCCAGTGCCTATCTGCCCACAAGGCCAGCCTTGAGCAACCTCCTGGCCTTCTTGGAACCTTCCATCTCACTTCCAACTGGTATCAGGATTTTTCCAGCAGACCAGCAGGTTGATGTTTGAGTACTGGTGGGTATCCAAGACCCTCATAATCATAGGTGGAACTCAGGGGCAGAAATTTGGCAGGAAGGGAGGGGAGGAAGACTGAGGACCTGACCTGGACTTGAATCTGCACAGCAAGCCCACCAGCAGTTATGCTTTGTCTGGCTTTGGGGATGGCTGGGGGTTACGATGGAGATGTGGGGCTTGGAGCTCCCCAACCCCCGCCCCAAGCTACCTCTCAGGGGCCACCTGACCAGCTCTGCAAGTCAAAGGCAGGCGGAGTGAGAAACAGTCTCGAGCCTTCTTGGCACAGGAAGGGCACCCTCTTGAGGGCACGTGACAAGGAAGGGGCGGGCAGACTGGAGAGATTTAGGTGAACCGGAGGTCAGAGCACCTTGCAGCAAAGTCAGACAGGGAAAAGGACTGTTTGTCTCCCGCTTACCTGGCTGTCCACACGGCCCTGTGAGCCAGGCAGCACTTCCTGTCAGAAACAGAAAGTAAGCCTTTTCTGGTCAAAGCTTCATCCTCAAAATAGATCAGACGTTAAAGAAGGCACACTCGGGCGGCTGCTGTGGCTCAGCAGGCAGAGCTCCGACCTGCTGTGCTGGAGGTCTGGAGTTCGATCCCTGGTGCCTCCTGCCCATATGCAAATTAAAAAAAAAAAAAAGAAGGCACACTTCACCCCAGGTGACACAACACAATTGGGACAACTATGAGTAAGACCTAAACCTGTGTCATAACTTTATATGGTTAAATGCTGATATTTACCAGGGCCCAGGGGCAATCATTCTCCCCATTTGCCCCATGAGAAAGCAGAGGCTCTGAGAAGTGTCATGCCTGAAATCTCCCAACCTTTGAATGGCAGCCTCTGAACTTGAACCCAGCCTAGGCCCCCTTCAGTTCCTGCCATGACCAGAGAATGAAGTTCATCCTTTCAGCCCCCACTGCTACAGGGAAAGACATGGGGGTGGGGTGGGTACAGGAGGGAGAAAAACAGCTTGATCTTGGCCAAGTGGATGGATATGGGCAGGGGTGAGGCCAGAAATGAGGAAAAACCAGGTTTTTTCAGCTGCAGGCTTGACAGGAATGTGGAACCACAGGAACCGGGACCATTGGCTGTTTCCCATACGCTCATCCTTCCGGAACATGTCAGGAAATTGCTGGTCAGGCTGTGGGCCTTCAACTTGACCTTGCCTCCTGCTGAGCCTCTTCCTGATACTCTTCCCCCAGTCTGGAGGCCGGCTCCCGACCCCTGGTAGCAGCCCACTGCCACCCATGTCCAGTCTGCAGGGCAGGCCAAAGTGGGGATGAGAGGCCACCGTGGGGAAAGCAGCACAAGTACAGTTGTGGTTTTCATTGGCAAAAAGTTGTGCCGAGATCCATACATTCATCATTTATTCATCCTTGTGTCTCCATGTTCCAGAAAGCGTGTGAGGCACACTCAATCACTTCTTCACACACTTACATAGTTTTATTCAATTTTCATTCACTCAATTCCTGGCTATGCCAGTTTGAAGCTGTTATGTATCCCAGAAAAGTTAAGTTTTAATCCTGATCCAATCTTGCAGGAGCAGACGTTTCTTTCTTTCTTTTTTTTGTATGCTGTATGGTGGGGGTCACATTTTATTCATTTTCTATGTGACTATCCCGTTATTGCAGCACCAGTTGTTGAAAGTTTTTTTTTTTGGAAGTGCCCAGGCAGCAAATCGAACCTGCGTCTCCTGCATGGCACAGACATTTCTCTTAATCCTAATTCAATATTGTAGGGCAGAAGCTTTTGATTATATTATCTCCAGGTGTGACCTTCTGATTAGATGGAGATGTGACTCTACCCATCCCAGGTGGATCTTGATTAGTTTACTGGAGTTCTTTAAAATAGGAAAAATTTTGGAGAGCAGAGCTGACTCAGACGCCGACACTTGGAGAACAGAGACAGAGATGTCTGGAGATACTTGGAGACCAGCAGATGTTGCCATGAGGTGTTAAGCAAGCCAGAACTTGGAGAGAGTCAAAGTAAGCCAAGAGATGAAAACCAGCCCCAGAGAAGCAAAGTGAGGAACCCCACAGGAACAGAGGCTGAAAGCACAGAGCTCAGGAGCAAGGGACCGGCAAATGCCAGCCACATGACTTCCCAGCTGAGAGAGGTGTTCCAAACCCATCAGCCTTCCTTGAATTAAGGTATCTTTCCCTGGATGCCTTAGTTTGGACATTTTTATAGGCTGAGAACTGAAAACTTGCAACTTAATAAATTCCCTTTTTAAAAACTGTTCCATTTCTGGTATATTGCAGCTTAACAAACTAATACACTTAACAAACTAATACACTGGCCCATTTAGATCTTAGGATATTATACAGAATTAGAGAACGCAGGGCTGCACTGCTCGGATGTCAGCTGGCCCCACTACCTCATATTGCCTGTGAGGAGGCAGTCAGGAGCCATCCAAGGTCAAGGGTGTCCTGGGAAGAGAAACCCTTTCTCCGGCTTGCAGTTGAGTGTCTGAGGAAGCCTGAGAGAGACACTGTCTGGACAGGAAGCAGGCCACAACCACCAGAAGGTTGTCTAGATGGAAAAGAACCAGTCTGGGGGCCTGAAGTTTGGGATTTCAGCACCAACTACTCACTGCCTCTGCCCAAATTGTTCCACCCTGTAACACCTCCACCTGGATGTCCCACGAGCTCCTCAAACTCATGTCTGAACCCTCCTGGATCCACTTACACTTGGCCCTACCCCTTCTAAACCTGCTCCCCGCCCCCAATCCTCAAAGTCTCCCTCTCAGAGAATGGCTCCACTATTTAGACAGCTGCAGAAGCTGGAGAGCTAAGCATCTCCCTCCCCTTCACATCCAGTTAACCGCCAAGTCCTGTCCACTGTAACCTCTTCAATCTCTCTTAAATTCCCTGCTTCTCACCAGGCCTGCTGCCACCACTCTGGGGGAGGCCAAGCATCCCGTGGCTGGGCTGCTCTGGCAAGTGCCTCCAACTCATTGCCTCTTCCCTGTCTCTAATTGGGCCCTCTCTTTGGTCCACAGAGGTATCAGGAGTGGAGAAAGTGCCCGGTCGGAGGCCTGGGAGCCCCAGCTCCACTATGCAGTTGACATGCTGTTCCACTCATGACCTTCCTCTGCCTCTATAATCTATAATTCTGTGATTTCCAAGCTAATAATAATGGCTTTCATTAGCTAATTGCACACCATGGGTAGGGACTGTGCAAAGTACATAATTTGACAATTTCATCAACAGAGCCACCCGGAGAAGGGTGCTAACCCCATTTTACAGGTAAGGAAGGTAAGGCATTGAGAAATTAAGTAACATGGCCCATAATCACACAGCAAGTATGTAGGAGAGCCAAGATTCAAACCCAGGCTGACCAAGCTCAAGCCTACACACTTTGCTCTACAGCTCCTTTTGGTAACTGGCACTGCCCAGATCTTTCCAGCCTCTGATTACACAACCTTTGCTCTCTGTAAGCGTGGGAGATTATGAACCTGCTTCCTCCGCTCTGAGCAAACTGGTATAAACCGCCCATCCCCACCCCCAACAAGTCAGTGGCAGCAGCTGACAGCCCCACATTCCTCAAGTGGTGCCAGGCGGAGTTCAGCTGTGCCTGTCCCTCTCACAAGGGCTGCTGGCTGCCCAGCACTGCTGCTGGACCCAAACCAAGCTGCTGGGGATGGCCTCGAGCCAGATGCTCACACATACTGGGTCAGTGTGACCTTGAGCTCCTGAGATGCATCAGTCTCCCAGCAAAGGAAGAGTGCTGAGAGGCCGTGTTAGACATGACATATTTTGACCTGGCGCCAACTTTATGATGGTGAATAGGGACTCTGACATGAACTAGCAGACTGCTGCTGAATTCAAAACATGTTAAACCTGAGCACCACCGTTCAGGTGGGCCTGCATTCCTATGAGCCACTACTGCTAATTTCTGAATCAGTGGCGGATACGGCTTGAGAGCTGATGCTGGTAGAGCTGGTACAGCTCTTTAGAAGCCATTAATGCAACCCACCCCCCACCCCTGCCAGGGACCCAGGGAGTAGACAGGCTTTCAGGGGTAAAGAAGCCTGGCTGGCAGCGGCCAGGCAATCAAAATGCTTGGCTGGATCCCAACTCTGCCACTCATTAGATCCCCAACTGGTGAAGAAGTGCTTGGAAAGGTACAAAGAGCTCTACAATACTTAGATTTACTACATATTAACCAAGAGGCTGCGTTTCTTTTTCCTTTCTCTGGGAGGTGGGGCTGACACAGATCAGGCCTTAGAATTGAACTAACCTGGCTCCACCCTTTAGCTGTGGGAACTCAGACAAGTTCTTAACCTCTCTGGTGAAGAATAGTTTCCCACCTCACTCAGAATCAAAGCACACTAGTGATGTGTATGAAGCTGATATGGATAGGACTAACATAAATTAGAATAGAGTAAAGGATGATGCAGTCCATATTTTAAAACTTCAACTTCTGTGTGAGACCAAAGGGAGAGATGTTTGGTGCAAAATTTGTATTTGGGTAGCTCATTGCCTAATTTGACTTGGTCAGTTTAGTTGAACACTCTAATTACCTGGAATCTTGAATAGGGCGTGAGATCTTGTTGGCTTATTTAGGTTACTGTGATGCCCCAATATATCCCAGAGTAATTTGGGCAGAGAATAAAAAGTATTTGCAAAGTCCCCTTGGGAGACTGGGGAGAAAGGAGGAAATATTCAACTTCCCCATCTGGAGAAGTTCTGATAGCCTTGTAAGCAGTGGGGACAACCAATTCAATAGGCTGGGCCCTTGATCTAGAGGATCAACCCTATGAAACTTATTCTTGCATAGAAGCAGCTAAGCCTACGTATGTCTAAGAGTCACTTCCAGAGAACCTCTTTTGTTGCACAGATGTGGGCTCTGTCTCTAAGCCAACTTGGCAAGTGAACTCATTGCCCTCCCCTCGCCTATCTAGGACATGACTCCCCGGGATGTAAATCTCCCTGGCAATGTGGGTCAGGACTCCCACGGTGAGCTGGGACCTGGAATCATGGGATTGAAAAAGCCTTCTTGACCCAAATGGGGAAGAGAGAAATGAGACAAAATAAAGTTTCAGTAGCTGAGAGATTTCAGAGTAGAGAGGTTATCCTGGAGGTTATTCTCATGTATATGGATGGACTGAATGAATGTGTGTGAAGATTTCTCAAAGAAAAAAAAAAAAATCAAAGTCACAGTCCCTAGAAGTCATTCACAAGGCCCTGTAGGTAACCTGGTGACCCACTCCCACCTCCGGCCACCCTATCCTCCCTCCCCCTTGCTCACTCTCCTCCAGCCACACTGGCTTTCTTGCTAAAGTTCCTCAAACACA
Organism: Myrmecophaga tridactyla; assembly: GCA_004026745.1. Taxonomy (NCBI): domain Eukaryota; kingdom Metazoa; phylum Chordata; class Mammalia; order Pilosa; family Myrmecophagidae; genus Myrmecophaga; species Myrmecophaga tridactyla. The sequence continues at coordinate 15,706 of PVIY010033009.1, read as the reverse complement.
AGAAACATGTTCTGGTTTCAGGGCTTTCACACTTGCAGCTCCCTCTGTCTAAAATGGTCTTCCCCCAGGTATCTGCAATGCCCGACTTCTCACTGCAAGTCTGTACAAACGACACCAGTGTATTATTAACTCTTAACCTTGTGTGACTGCTCTCTGTTACACAATGCCTTTCCGACATATTACTAAATATGGTTTAACATCTGTCTCCAATCACTAGAACTTAAGACCCATAATGACAGGGATTTTGTTTTATTCGTTTCTATTTCCCCCTTGCCTAGCAATGCCCAGCTGGCTCACTTGTGGAGCTGGCACCACAAAAAAGGATCCAACCTTCTGTGTACAAAATCCTACAATGCTAATATGTAGTGAGCACTCAATAGTAGGTATGTAAAGAGGAGGAAAGAGCCAGAAAACCGTACGAATTCAAAGTGTGGCAGAGGAGGAAAGAGCCAGGCATCCATCACTGGCCAGGCACGATACCAGGCACTTTAATATCTCATTTACTCCTCACAACCACCCAGTAAGGAAGTCAGGCTCTTCTCTCATTTTATACATGAGGAACTGGGCTCAGAGGTGAAGTGACATGTTAGTGGGGGCTTCTACGCTGAGTCATAAAGGTGCCCAAATCAGGGCACAAGTACACTGCTAACTCCCAGGGAAGAGAAGTCATTCAGCTCAGCTCTGGTCACTGCCTGCCTTCAGAAGTCCTAGTGATAAGCTCCGAGGACAGGTCCAGCTGCTGCCTGGCAGTAGACGATCAGCCCTTCCATGCGCACAGTGTGTCAGCGAACAGAAATCACTTTCACATCCACTTCATTCCCATTTAAGCAGTCAGAGCTTCATCTTCAGACAAGGTTACCAGTTCAGAGAAGTTATACAGCAAATTAATGACAATTACAACTCGAATCCTGGTGTCATCCTTTGAAGTTAGTGACTCTGCTCCCATTTCTAAGCTTTCTCACAACCAAAAAACCCCAAAGAATAACCACACACAAGGGACTCACAAGGCCCAGCTCAAGAGTTCATAGCAATCCAGTCATCTGGAGGAAAGGCGCAGCCTCACCCCACCTGTCCTTCCAAATTCCACTACTGTCTGTTCCAGGCTAATATATATATGTGTATTTTAGGGCTGTGCTGTTTAACCTCTTGCTACCCATCTTAGAATCTCTAAAGCAAATTTGGGAAACAGAAGACCTGTTTCCTACCTACTAACTTGACTGTGGACAAGCATTTTAACTACTCCATGCCTCACTTTCCCCATCAATATTAGGACACCAAGTCTACTTTCTTAAAGATTAAGATAATGCACAAAATGTGCTCACCTCACTGAGGGCTTATCCTGAATACAAAGTTTTAAACGCACCAGGAACTTGATCTTTGTTGGGTAGGCAGGGCTCACAGACTACTGGCTTCAGAGTTCAATTATCTGTAGATCTGCATTGCCTGACTTTGTTAGAAAAGTTTAGAAATCAGCACTGAGAAGCCCATAATAAATAGAGTGGGCCACTAAGTTCTGAGGTACAGAAATGCTACCTCCGAGAAGCCAGTCAGATGTCAGACCTAATAAGGGAGGGAAGGCAGAGATAAAGGAAAGGGAGATATGAGCCAAGCTGCTGTGAAGATGTCAGCAGACAAGTGGTAGTGTCAAACTTAGTCTCTTGTGTGGGAGAGCCTACACACACAAGAGAAATCTAGGTTTTGCTATTTCACAGGCAGCAGGGATATCAAAAAAAGAATCAGAAGACCTGGGTATTAGAGGACAGTAGGAAAAACAGTTGTAGTTTGGAGCCAAATCTTGGCTTTTCTATAGCTATGTGATCTTGATCAAGTCACTTAATTACCACCAGGTCTGTTTCCTCGTCAATAAAATGATACCAAAAGCAGAGCTGTTACGTTTAAACAGTGTACATGCACAGCTTCTAGCACAGCTCCCGGCAGCAGGTGTTCAATAAAGTCTCTTTCCAGGCCTCAGCACCTCCACTAACAGGCACAAATTAGAGAGATAACTTAAGGCTCAGAGAATTCTTGGAAAGCTAAAACAAGATGCTGAATGTGCAAATGTGCATTAAACTGTATAGTACTCAATGAACACAAGGGATTAAGTAATTCAATTTAAATCCTAATAACTGATATATTGAGAGAAACCATCATGACACATGGGAAATTATGTACTGATTCACAGATTTTCCCGAACAATAACAACACGACAAATCTGGCTCCAAAGACCCTTTACTGAGATCCACTTAAAACATTTCAGTCCTTAATTCAAATACATTTCATCTCAGTTGACCAGCTGACCGGTTGATGTAGGTAAAGGCTTATGGTGGCAAAAACAATGCCCACCTACAATGGTATCAGAACAGGTTTCCGACTATTGCAAGAATATTCAAGGCCTCTGTCCCATCTTCTTCAGGGTTCGATTCAGCTGGAAGAAAAAGCAGAAACAACGTTAGACATGGGGTTTAAGCCAGACTTTTTCCTGTGGTGTGCACAAGGACTAGATCACAGACTCTGCACCGCCCTTCTGAAGTCAGGGAAGGAGTCTCTGACGTGGGTGTGTGTCCCCTCTACGTGTGTGCAGCAGTAATCCACTCCTGACATTCACTTGGCCCTGCACAGTTCATACACCTCACCTTTCCATCTCCCTTTACAAACAACAAACACACACTAAATTACTCTATTCATTCCACAGAGTGGCCAGAACTACCAACGTTACTAGTCCCTTTCATGGAAGAACCAAGATTCAAATTCAGATTTTCTATTCCTAAGACTTTTTCCTTTCACAGAAAATAGGTTCCTTGTTAGAAGACAGCTCAGCCCACCGTCTGACCAATGTCAGCTGGACAACAATGAAGTAGAAACAGCTCTGGCACCGATTATCTGGGGCAGGAGCCTGGTGGCATGGACCACAGCATAGCAGTGACCTCTGCTGGAAGACCCAAAGCATCAAGACGCAGTGGCTCCGGCTTTGGCCACAAAAGGAAACTCACACCCTTGCAGCATTTGGCCTGACTCACAACACCTCTCCTAGGGGCAAGTCACAGTGTGCCAGTCTATCGAAACAGGGCTTCCTGTGTTACTGCTGCAGAAACTGGCCAGACCTGTCTAAGTGGAGAACAGCTGCCAAATGGGGAGAAGTGGGTGGGCAGCAATAGCGAATCCATCCATATTAGGAAACACCAGGGAAGGAGAGAAGAGATGGCCACCCGCAGAGGGAGATCTTGGAAAGAGATGTTCCAGAGAAAGCTGACACAGCAACTCCTGCAGACCCAATCCACTCCCCAAACCCCAAGGAGACAGCCAGTCTAGCTCAGAAACTTAACAGGCCAATTTTGGGTTTTCTTGAAAATAGACATGATAAATTAAAGAAATCCTGGCCCAATTCCTGACTTCTGTTCCCAGTCAGTACACCACACACTGCACTCTCACTTTCTTACCTCCTCAAATTTATGGATCTGACGGATGAAGAAATCTCCATAGCGCCTTGCGACCTTGGTGTCTGCAATGTGGATCATGTCCTGTGGGGAGCAGAGTCAGAGGAGGGCAGGAGGTGGAGGGGTCAAGACCACCTGCCTGATCCCCAAGACTGAATTTATGGGCTGTACAAAAAATACTGATGCTAAGTTATAGAAAAATCCCTATGACGCTTTTCAAAAGTCAAGGAAAACCACTAAAAAGAAATAAAAGCCGACCCTCTGAAAGAACGTTACCAGTTAATAGTGATTACTCCTTCCTAGATGGTTTTAGTTTCTTCCTGTTAATTTACTTTTCTAGTCTTTTTCAATACATTCGAATCTTTTAATAATAAAAACAACACTTAAACAAGGTTTTGTTCTCTACACAGTTGATAGCTCAAATTAGCTCAGTTTTTATATTTCTTTTTTAGCTCAAAGTATTTTGTGGAATACCACCTTACTTCATAAAGCAGCATTTTTGCCAAAGACAAGCTGAACTGTAATAGAAGAAAAATAATAACAACAAAAATATGCACTGAACACTTGTTGATGTACGGAGTTTAAATGTGTGACCAAACTGAATAAAAATAGGTAAATGGATATGAATCCATTTGAACTGAGAAGCAAATTGTCTGAAAATTCTTCCCCATGCCACTTTTCCGTGTCAACTGAGTCTAAATCAGAATCATATTATTAATTTCACCTGAATATAGCTTCACAGCAAAATATGATTTGTAACAATCATATGCCAAGTCTCAGAAGTGTTTTATGACCCTGTAATTCTGCTCCCAGGTATAAACCTAAGAGAATCAAATATATGTTCACACAAAAACTTGTACATGAATGTTCATAGCAGCACTACTCACAAATCAAAAGTTTAAAGAATCCACATGTCCATCAACTGATGACTGGATAAATAAAATGAAGTGCATCCATACAATGGAATATTATTCAACCATAAAAAGAAATGAACCGTTTATATGAACTGTCCAGAATAAGCAAATCCATAGCCTCTGAAAGTAGAGTAGTAATTAGTTGTCAGGGGCTGGATAAAGCAATAATGAACATGACTGCTTGATGACTACGGGGTTCCCTTTTGGGGTGCTGAAAATGTTCTGTAATTGGATAATGATGGTTGCACAATATTAAGAATGTTCTGGAAGTCACTGAGTCATACACTTTAAAATAGTTAAAATGGTGAATTCTGTGTTATGTGACTTTACCTCAATAAAAAGAAATTATACTCAAAAACAAAAACGGAATGAAACAGTAACACATGCTACAAAATGGGTGAACACTGAAAACATGCTAAGTCATTCAAGAGACAAGACCCAAAAGATCACATATTATAGGATTCCATTTATATGAAATGTTAAGAATAAGCAATCCATAGAGAAAGAAAGTAGATTAGTGATTGTCAAGAAATGGTGGGAGGGGGCAACTGAAGTGATTACCAATGGATACAGAGTTTCTGTATGGGGTGATGAGAACCTCTGGGAATTAGCAAACAGTGAAAGGTTATAAAACATTGTGAATGAATATACTAATAATCACTAAATTTCACACTTTGTGAAGTTTATACTATAATAATTACATCTCAAAAAAACCTCACAAACTGTCAGGAGAGTTCTATTTCCACTATGTTATTTAGACCAACCCCCTTTCTGAAAATTATATCTTCCTAAAGAATCAAAGAACTGGGCAGGACCACAGTGGCTTAGCAAGCAGAGTTCTCGCCTGCCATGCCAGAGACCTGGGCTCGATTTCCCAGTGCCTGCCCATGCAAAAAAAAAATCAAAGAACTGATAAGAGAATAAAAAACTATTTAAGGAAAAGAGAAACCAACAGAGGCAAGCAAAAGCACAGAAGCCCCTTCTGCATGAGGGCATTGCTAACATAGAAAACTTGGAACCAAGGTCTGAAACCAATTTAACAGAAGACCCTCATAATTAAATGGGATCCTGAAGTTCTACATCCTGAAAAGCTAAAAATGAAGCAAAAGTCAACTGCCACCCCAAATCCCCACACCAAACCAAAGGGGGGATGCAAAAAGAAAAATGAGACTCATCCCTGAAATGTTACAGTCACAAGGTGACTTCTAACAATTTGCAGCCTGGGACTATTTCCAAGGGATCTCTGGCTGTGAGCTCAGTTTATGGTGGTCCCAGACCAATGTTACCAGGTAAATAAAAATCCTCTCTGGATGGATCCCCAGGCTCAAAAAACTCAACAGTTTTTCAAGGGCAATGAACCACATGTAGAAAAAAAGTAACCAAGCACATAAGGAAACAAGAAAACAAGAAACAGAGCTGAAGAAATTAACATATAGAATGACTGATCAAGAGAACTTGTCTCAAATACAAGAAACAAACAAAAAAAGAAAATATGGAAGAGTTTAAGAGACATGGAGGGCAGAGTGAGGTCTAATATGAATTAAGTACAACTTACAGAAGAGGAGAATGGAACAAAAACAGCAACTCAAGAGGTACTGGCTAAGAATAGTCTAGAAAACATGAAAGATACCAGTCCAGAGATTTAACAGACTGTCCTAAATCCATATCAGGGTTCAAGTATGCCTGAGAATTTTACGAGGATGTATTTATTTATGGGGAAACAGAGCAGGTGACTTCATGGGAAGAACATTTCTAGAGTCTAGCTTATTTCAAGTCTGAAAAAAACTCACCTAAGGAAACAAAATAATTGTATTTTTAGAGCCTCATTATGACATTAAAATGTCCAGCTTAAACTTAAATCACATCAGCATGAACTAAATCTCCTGGTTCCACAACCTGCCTCTCTTCCTGAAAGGAAACCACTGCTATGTTCTTTTTGTATCATTCCAGAAACAGCTTCAAGCACACACAGGCATATATAAATTTAAAACTTAAAACCAAAAACGTTTGCATATCATTTACAGTTGCTTTATATAATGCTGACAAGTCAGATGCAAAAAGAATATATACTGTAAAATTCCATTTTATAATGTTCAAAAATAGACAGCACTACTCCACAATAGAAGTCAGGAGAATGGTTACACTTAGGACAGAGGGCAAATGGTGGGTTCACAGGATTTTACTAATGTTGTGCTCAGTCTGACAGGTGTGAATGCTTGGTGAAAATTCATCAAGCTGTAGGCTATTTGTGTACTTGAGTGTAAACTTTACATACTCATGTACTTTTACTAAAGTATATATTACCAGTACTTTACTTCTTTTTATGACTAATATTCCCAATGTATACATATACCACATTTTGTTTAATCCACTCATCTGTTGATGGACACACAGGCTGCTTCTGCCTTCTGGCTATTGTGAATAATGCAACTATGAACAATAGTGTACAAATATTTGTTCAAGTCTGTGCTTTCAATTCTTTTAGATATATACCAAGGAGTGGACCTGCCAGGTCATATAGAAATTCTATGTTTAACTTTCTGAGAAATTGTCAAATTGTTTTCCATAGCAGCTGTAGCAGTTTATATTCCCACCAACAATGTACAAGTGTCCCTATTTCTCCACATGCTCACCAACAATTTTCAGTTCTGCTGTTTTTAAACAATAGCCATCCTAGTGTCACGTGGTAGCTCACTGTAGCTTAATTTGCATTTCCCTAGTGACTAATGATGTTAAGCATCTTTTCACGTACTTATTGGCCATTTAAATAGCTTCTATGTAGAAATGTCTGTTCAAATTCCTGGTTCATTTTTTATTTGAGTTGCTCGTTTTATTTTGTTGAGTTGCAGGAATACTTTATATATTCTGTATAGTAAACCCTTAGTAGATATATATGTGGTTTCCAAATATTATCTCCCATTCAGTAGGCTGTCTTTTCACTTTGATGTCATTTGATGCACAAGTTTTTAATTTTGATGAAGTCTATTTTATCTGTTTTTTCTTTTGTTGCTTGTGGAATAATATTTAAAAATAAAAACCTAGTTCAACTAGTACCAACTTGGTTTCAGTAGTATGCAAATTTTCTACTCCTATATACCTCCTTAACACTGTCTCTCAGAGTACATCTTTATACACTGCATGTCCACTAACAGATTTAAAATATTTTATACATTTGCCTATTAAATTATATAGGATGGGAGTGAGTGGTAAAATGAGCATATTCATGTTTTTCATGAGACTGGGAAAAGTTTTCAGCCATTATTTCTTCAAATACTTTTCCTGCCCCTACTACCCCTTTCTCCCTCTTGTTCTTCTGGGACTCCAATGATGTGTATTTTCCTGTTCCTCTGTGATTTGTAATTATTTGTTGATAGCTGGGTATTCTGAGTATCATGTTGTTTTAACTCTGGAAATCTAGTTCTCCCACCCCTGACTGCTAGGTTAGCTGTTTTACTGTTGTTGGGGACTGGAATAGTCAATTAGTGACTTTTCCAAACTATCTTTGCTCCCAATTAAGGAAGTGAAAGAGTAAAGGGGGAAAAATAGGTACAGCCTTTTTAAAACTCCTCTGCTACTTTTGCCCCCAGGGAAGTTAAAACAATAGTCACCCTCAGAGGCAGGGCCCCAAGTGATCAGCTATCAAACCATACCCCGACTAATTTTGAAAGACTCAGTCCTTACATCCCACTCTGGCACCAGCAGGCTACATCAGGAGCCTGGGATGCAGTTCCCACAGCTGCCTACCACACCAAACAAGGATGGCAGTCACGACATGGGGAGTAAAATTCACTGATATTTACAATTTATCAGCCTCTTCCTCAAGATCTTCCCTGGATGCTGTACAGTGTTGCACTAGACTCCAACAGTTTCAAAAACATTGATTCAGACCGTTTCTGACAGTGCTATACCAATTCTGATGGACTGACTGATTCCTGGGGTCCCCTACACCGCCATCCTTCATGGGTTTTGTCAGCTGTTCCTCAACAACATAAGACTCACTCTGCCCAAGGTCTCTGCAGTAACTGTTCCCTCTGGCGGGGATGTTCTTTTCCCAGTACATGCTGTGCGAGCTCTCTCCTCTCCTTCAAGTTGTTCCTTAAATTTCCCTTCTCAGCAGAGCCCTCCTGAGCCCATCATTTTATGCTGTCACCTCTGCCACCCACCACCACTACCATCACTCTGAAGTACTCTGCTATTTCCAACCTACTACACAGTTTGCTCAATTATAATTTTTGTTTACTGTCTATTCTCCCTCAATAGAATATAGGTACCACAAGGGCAAGCAATTTTGCTCATTCATACATTCTAAATACACAGAACAGAACCTGGAAGTTAGTGGCCACTTAATAAATATTTGCTGTCGAATGGATGAACAGAAAGTGCTCCAGAGAACCTTCTCGTACCTTATCAATGTAGAAGTCAACCTCAGAGGCTGACTGAAACTCGCCGTCTAGAGCAGAGATGCCGCTGGTCCACACCAGGTTCTTCATTTTGTGCTTGAAGACAAGAAGCTGGATGCGGAATTCCTGCTCTGTGAGGTCCAGGAAGCCGGCCAGCTTGGCCACAGGCATGGTGGTGTAGAGCTTGAGGAAGCTGCGGATGGTTGAGAGCTGGGCCTGCTGCTGTACTTCATCAGAAAACACCTTCAGCTGCTGCAGGAAAGGCTCCTTGTGGTAGTTGGGGTGCACATTATCATAGTTGGGCACCACAGGCGACAGGAATTTGGGACAGGAGTAGCTGAAGAGTTCTTCGTAGACTTGCGGGTCACCCTTCTGCATGCGCAGCATCTTGTCCCCGTATTTCTCCCGCAGCTGGAGATGAATGCTCTCGTCAATACGCATGGGGTACATGGTGAGAGCAATGGCCAGCAGCGCGTGCATCTGCTCATTCTGTTTGTTAATCTGTGGATGGGGTGGAGAGGGTATTGAAGAGATTGGTGGATGGTGAAAGGCAATGTAATGGACTTCTTGAGGTTCTCAGTGGCCACATGCTCCCACCATCCTCCCTTGTACACTCTGAACAGATCTTTGACTTCCCCCCTTTTCATGCACTTTCCCAATGTCTCTTTCAATACCACCTCTAGCTCTACTAAACATCTGTTCTAATTCCAGGTCCATATTAGTTGTCTACTGTATTCTTTACTGGTCCCTTTTTGTTCTCTCCAATCTACCCCACATTATCACTAGCAGGTCAATCTGCCCATGCCAGTTATGTTCACCCAGAAACTTCTGAGGGTACGTCAATGCCTGCAGAACAAAGACCAAATACTTTACTTGGGTAATCAGGTTATCCCAGAATCTAATACCCAGATTTCCCACTACTCTCCTGCCCTCCAGCCAAAATGGTTGATTGTGCTGCAACATCGCCGTATTCCCAAGTCTCACAGTCTTTGCTCATGCTGTTCCCTCTGCCTAGAAAGCTCCTTCTTCCAACTCTATGTATGCCTTGTCACCTGTCCTTGATGGCGCACTACTTATAGTACCCACATTCAACTCATTTTTAATACATCCTATAACCTAGCACAAAGTGAACAATCAGCAAATTGTTGCTGAATTAATAAATGTAGGGCACTGAACACCAATGCGGGATAAAAGTGAAACAAAAGATAGTGCCTTACAACTGTCACTGTGTTCATGACCTGAGCTAACTGAGGTACCGCAACAGGAACCCTCTGAAGTTCACTGTGGCAAGAGAAACAGATAAACAGAATAATTTTAGTTGGGGTTTACTGAAAACTAATGGCAAGGGCTTAGTTCATTAGAAAGCCTAAAGGGCTGCAGACAGAGGCCTCCTCACCATCTCATATTTATACGTGGTCCTCTGGAACATGCTCTTCGTCCTCTGGATGTAGAGAAGGATATTGGCAAAGACTCGGATGGCATCTTGGTAGCGACGCATCATCAAGTACGCAAAGCCAACATAATAGTACGTGGTGACCTGGCACTCAGGCACACGGGAGTACATGCTCTAGGGAAGGAGGAAAAACAAGCACCCATGAATTCTGAGACCAGTTAATCCCTTCAGGATCTGAAGATTGGTGGGGCATAGGGAGCTTCGAGGGCATGCCCTGCAGAGGTCCTGAACTACCCAGAGGAAACTCTGGCTTTGGAACTAGAGAGCCTGAGTGCAGATCATACCATTCTCTGAGGCAACTGTAACTTGAGGCCTCAATTTTCTCAGATGTAACAGAAAGGGACTGGGCTAAATGTCCCCTAAAACCTTTTACAGTTCTAAAATCCTCTAAACCTCAGTTATCTATTCTTTGATTTCAACTTCTTTGCTTTATCAAACAAATCCTATGAAGTATTTTCCTTGCTTGCACAAACCAAATGCCAAATAAAACGTACCTATTCAAACAAACAAAAAAGTACCTACTTTCTCTCTGTGGCTGGAAAAAAACACCAATCATGTTTCAATATCTGTACCACCTTAGAACTAATTCATTTGTTAATTTTTTAAGACCAGTGAAAACCTGCATTACTATTGTGAAAACGGAATCAAAAGACTGCTCAATACTTTAAAAGTATTCTTTTTTTTGGTTTACCTTTTCAACTTAACAATGGGCATGTTCTATGTTGTTTTTTCCTAGATGTACATTTTTTTGGTCTTTATTTATTACTCATTTTCCCATACAATGGATAAAGAGAGTACCAATCACAAGGTTTTTACAATCACAGTCACACAATAAAAGTTATATAGCTATACAACTATTACCAAATATCCAGGTTATTCAACAACTTCAGGTATTTCTTTCTAGCTATTCTAATACACTAGAAACTAATTCTATATAATTAGTCAGTAGTCATAATCCTTAAAGTATTCTGAAAGAAATCACCTCGTCCAGGTCCAGAGTTTCCCTAGTTTTATTCTTAATTTTCAACTGGCCGTGGGGAAAAGCCCTCTTCCCTCCCCCTGAAATATGCCTAATAGATCAAAGTTTCTCTCAAAGTAGTTGAACGTTTGGGCATTGGAAGGATGGGTCATTACCTTCTTGTTCAGTTCGATATTCTCCAGCACCTTGATGGCCTGGTAGTAATCCCCCAACAGGGAATGCAGGCGCAGAAGCCCCACCAGGCTGAAGTAGCCAAGCATCTTGTAAAGAGAGTGCCGGCCATACTCGCCAGCCACACTCTCGGGATCACCTGAGAGAGACAGATACTGAACACTTCAGAAAGTTTCAGGTAAAGGAAGGCAAGTCTGATTTTTATTATCACTCAGCAAACTCTTTACTTGTTGCCAGCTACTAAAGTTTCCTTCAACAGGGAATAACTCTGCCTCCAAAGGACTAACCAAACAGAAACAACGTGCCTGACCTTAGGTAATCTTGTTTCTCAATAGCTGCATAGAAAGTGACAGATGATTATTTTTTTTTTTGGTTCCAACACACTTGAGACTATGAGAGTCTCCCTCTACCCCATCAGTAAGTTATTCACCAAGGACCTTCCTTTTAGGAAGTTCATGAGGTCAAAGCTATTTTCCTAAAAAAAAAAAAAAAAAAACTAAGATGTCATTTGCTTTTCCCACTGAACTGACATTTATACTGATAATGCAAAAAGCAATGGTGGGTAAAACTGCTGACAGCTTAGCAACCTGACAGCAGCACCAAACTGTGCTAGCAGTCAACATGCTCTTCAACACCACGTGCTTGCAGTACAAGAACAAGCCACTTTCTTCGTGAAATACCACCTTTACTTGAAAGCACAAGTTATAAACTAGTTATTCAGGTTTGGGCATTCGGCAAACACTTTCAATTTGAGTTAATAAAAAGACAACCCAGTTAAAAAATGGGCAAAGGGCTTAAATAGATAATTCTCCAAAGAAGATACACATATGGCCAATAAGCTCACGAAAGAGATGCTCAACATCATTAGCCATGAGGGAAACATAAATTAAAATTATGAGACACCACCTCACACCCACTACGATGGCTATTTTAAAAAAAGGGGGGAATCAAGTGTCGGCAAGGATGCGGAAAAACAGGAACTCTCGTACACTCTTGTGGGAATGTAAAGTTGGAGTAACCACCATGGAAAACAGTCTGGGTGTTCTTCAAAAAGTTAAACATAGAACTACCTTAAGACCAGCAATCCTACTTCCAAAGCAGGATAAAATGGGACAACTGTAGGTTCCTGGTTTACTATCCAGCTTTGAAAGAGTTAATAGACAACTACAAGTCCCTGGTTTTCCATCCTGCTCTTAAAAGAGTTAATGGACAACTGCCAGTCCCTAGTTTCTTATCTAGCGCCAAAGGAATTAATAAAAAGCTACAAACTTCATAGGACAAAAATTTCTCCTAAAGCCCCCAAACCTCCCCATAAAAGTTTATAAAATCACAGGCCGAAAGTGAACTCTTACTTAATAACAAAGAAGTCAGGGGTTGTAAAGATTGTAAACATCTACCCAAAGGCAAATCTTGGGTCTGTGAGGAGCAAGCTACAAGCACTGATAGTTATCTCTTCCTGAAACAATGCTGGCCCTGTAAGAACCTGCTTGTTAATACACCGTGGTAGCCCCTAGTATTCAAAGCTTACTTTGGACCCCTGCCACCAGCAAAACCTTCCTATAAAACAAGCTAATCTACTCTACCCAGTGCGTGTCTCTCCTTTGAACACATCCATGTTAACTTCTTTAACTTGTGCTCTCTCTCTTTCTCACTAATAAACTTTACTACTTATTCCTACTGGCCCTCTCATGTATCTAAATCCTTTTGATGAGACTCTGAACCTGGAACAGAACTCAGCTGGCACTATGACCAGCAGGGCACTGGTTATAATTCCAGATATCTACCCAATGAATTGAAAGCAGTGTGTCTTAGATTAGAACATTGTACACCAATGTTCATAGTAACAAATAGCCTGGAGGTGGAAGCAACCCAAAGGTCCAGGAGTATATGAATGGACAAACAAAATGTCATTTATCCATACAATGGAATATTACTCCACCTTAAAAAGAAGGAAGTTCTGATACATGCCACCCCATGGATGAACCTTGAAGATATGTTAAGTGAAGTAAGCCATACACAAAGGGACAGATATTGTATGGGAGTCAACTTAAATGAAATAGCTAGAAAATGCTACCTACAAATAAAGACAAAGTAGAGTATAGGCTACCAGGGGCAGGGGCAAGAGCGTGGGAGCGGGGAGTTCATGCATAATGAGTACAGGATTTCTACTTGAGATGCTGGGAAAGTCCTGGTAACAGATGGTGTAAGGACAGCACAACACTGTGAATGTGATTAATCCCAATGAACGGCAGGCTTAGGTGTTGAGATGGAGAAGTTTTATGTTGCATATGATTCCACAATTAAAAAAAAAAAAAGCAACTAAAGACACAATGACAATTAAATGCAATATGTGATCCTGGATTGGGTTTGATAATTGAGAAGAAAAAGACATAGTTACAACATATGAAAAAACAGGAATAAACCCTGAAAGCTTTACATCAATATTCAAGTTTTTAAAACTTGTTAACTGTATTTAAGGTGGTTACATAAGTGAATATCCTTCTCAGTTAATGTACATGGACATATGCTTTCAAGGCACATGATGTATACAACTTACTCTCAGATGATTAGAAAACTGACAGATATATAGACAGAATGATGAAGCAAATGTGGCAAGATGTTTTTAGTGGACCTGGGTAACTGGGCAATGGGCAGGGTGGGTATGGTGGAGTTCTCTGTATGGATTTTGTTTTTTGTAACAATCCTTAAGTTTTAAATTATTTCAAAATATAAAGTTTAAGGGGGAAAAGAAAAGAAAACAAAACAAAACTAACGTAGCGAGCCTGTCACACTTAAAAGAAAAAAACTGATGGCATTCGTTACTGATGGTAAGCTCTGGATCTGTCACTATGAGCTCAAGGGCTTCCCAATAAAGATTCATCTGACGAGGCTGGTGGTGACAAATGTGATTTTTTTTATCTTAAAATAAAATTTGTCAACATTTGGAAGATCTCTGCAATTCAGTCAACCAATATTTCCCAAATGACCAATACATTTTACCATATCATGTACTGGTAAAAGATCATGTAAACTGCAAGTTAAACCAATGAACTTTAAAATAAAGTAAGAGGCTCTTTGATGTTCTCAGATTTCACACTGCAACGAATCTTTATAAAACTTGTTGAATTTTGGTACAGTATCAAAAAAAATATGCAAGTTATTGTATCTCTAAATTCATCATATTATTTATCTACTGAGTTCCACACTGTGCAACAAATTCTCACGTATTAAGCATAAGGTTTCTATTCCTTTTACACATAAGAAAAGTCTTCCCAAATGACAGTCTTCCTCACTTTAAAAACTTTTGTGTTGTTATAAGGGCTTTAACTGTGAACTTAAGATAGCATTGAGTGACAAAAAGTCTGTTCAAATATTGCTGTTTCCATGAAACACACATGAGGCCAGACTGTCTTCACATACTGCGACCAAAGCAGCATACTGCAACAGATCGAATACAGATGCAGAAATGAATGTTGAGCTGTATCTATTAAACCAGACATTAAAAAAATTTGAAAAATACCACTGTATTCCCTAAAAAAAAATTCTATTCTAATTCAGACACACAAAGTTCTTCATGGTTCTCAAATTTTTAAGAGCGTAAAGGAGTCAGTCCTGACACTGACTGCAGGAAGTGCACATCTAAACAAAGGCCCTGGTACAAGGTGCAAGTGTTTACAAAAGCAGACCTCAGAGTACTGGACCTGCCTGCTGGCCATCAGCCTGCCAAGCTCAACAAAGTTCAGGAGCCCCTACATCAGCATCTGGCAGCTACTACTCCCCAACCACCAAAGAGAGCAATAACAATTACCTACGGGATGGCCACTCCTCTATTCTTTCTGCAGTATTTATTCATTGTAGTTATCTATACACATGCCATGGCCATCAGATGCGGTGCACTCACCTCCACTTGTGTACACCTCCAACTGCCGGTTGATGTTGGATTTGTCTACGAGGGAATGAAGGACATTGAGGACGCTGTGAACATTCCAGATTTTTGGATTGGAGCGAAGAAAGTCGATCTCCTCCTCTGACTTCTTAGCAGTCTTACAGCGGTACTGACTAAATGACTGAAACTGTGCAGAAGGGAAAGAGGCAGCAGTGGTGAAAAGCCCGAAGTGACGGTTCATTTGCACAATGCTGAAAGCAAGGCAATGCCCAGTGCTCAGACTACTTTTCATTCTAAACCTTTCTATACACTCTGTTCAAAGTCGTCTTTGATTAGGCTGTGAATTTTGTTTGGTGAAATTAACTTATTCTATCTTTAAGTAAAAATTCTACAGTTGGAGGTAGTCTGTGTGGAAAAATCACTCAATTTGGAATCAAGCACAGCCTAAAATCACTTAGCGTCTCTGGGC
>PVIY010033008.1:0-28511 GCA_004026745.1 Myrmecophaga tridactyla | reverse complement strand
GGGGGGGGGGGCGGCGTGAGGGGCTCAGGGGCCAGTTTATGGCTTTAAAAAGCATGCATAGATCTGTGTGTGCCCACACGGGGGCTATGAGGTGGCTGTGGGATGGGAGCTCACGATGACCTGGCTGGAGTCCCCTCCCCTGGTTGGCTGTGCATCTTTAGTCAAATTGTGGCACCCACTTAGCCTCCGTATCTCATTCTGTAAAAATGGGCATGGTGATTTCTGCCCGATGGGTAGGTTTTGAGAGGAAAGTAAAAGAAAAAAAAAAATCAAAAAGCAGTTAGTGCTAATGTCTGGCACAGGAGCACCCAGCAATCCTGAGTTCTCTTCCCCTCTGAGCTGCCCACAGGGAGAGGAAGTGAGGAGAGAGGAGAGGGGAAGAGAGGCTTGGAGAGGAGGTGGGGGGAGAAGAGAGAGGAGGCAGGTGGAGGGGGTAATATGTGCCCACCCCAGGCTTTCTGCTCAGCGTCCGAGTCCTCCCATCCGTGCAAACGTCACGTTGGAGGAGCTTGACGCTTCTGTGCGTGTGCTCTCTCTGGGCAGGCTGTCCTTGAGACCACGGTCAGGCACGGCCCAGCAAGGACTGGGGTAGTGGAGGCTCAGCGGGTTTATGCTCTCCTTTGCCCCTCTGGGCTTCCCAGAGTGACGCGAAGGTGGCCGCCTCCCACGTGGCTGCGCTTGTCTGCAGCAGCGCTCTAGGTGAGACGCGGATAAGTGCTCCTGCCTGGAGCTCTCATTCCCATCGTTCTTTTAGGTTATTTTAGCTGCGCCCTTAGACGGTAGGTGGGAGCTCTCATTTTAGGGTGTATTAGCTCTCCAGAGTGGGCCTGTGGCTTCATCCAAAAATTAAAAGTGTAAGACTTAGAGTGTAATAGTAACATAGGACCGCATGTCACAGAACATATATTGTCAGGTTTCATAGTGTTTCTTTTGTGTCATCTCATT
Source organism: Myrmecophaga tridactyla (assembly GCA_004026745.1). Classification (NCBI taxonomy): domain Eukaryota; kingdom Metazoa; phylum Chordata; class Mammalia; order Pilosa; family Myrmecophagidae; genus Myrmecophaga; species Myrmecophaga tridactyla. Next base: position 27,566 of record PVIY010033008.1, on the reverse strand, counting down.
TTTTCTAAAATAACGCTATGAAATAGGACAGAAGTATTCACCTAACTGCCAGTGAGCATTTGGGTTTCAGAAAGCAGGGCTGCCTGACTTCAGGGAGCTCAGTGATGGTGGACCAGGCAAGACAAGTGTCCTGGCTGTGTGTCCTCTCTGTGTACTGGCTGTGTGTCCTGGTTGTGTGTCCTCTCTGTGTACAGACTGTGTGTCCTCTCTGTGTCCTGACTGTGTGTCCTCTCTGTGTCCTGTGTGTCCTCTCTGTGTACTGGCTGTATGTCCTCTCTGTGTACTGGCTGTGTGTCCTCTCTGTGTCCTCACTGTGTGTCCTCTCTGTGTACTGGCTATATGTCCTCTCTGTGTACTGGCTGTGTGTCCTCTCTGTGTACTGACTGTGTATCCTGGCTGCGTGTCCTCTCTGTGTACTGGCTGTGTGTCCTGGCTGTGTGTCCTCTCTGTGTCCTGACTGTGTGTCCTCTCTGTGTACTGGCTGTGTGTCCTCTCTGTGTACTGACTGTGTGTCCTGGCTGTGTGTCCTCTCTGTGTCCTGGCTGTGTGTCCTCTCTGTGTACTGGCTGTGTGTCCTCTCTGTGTCCTGACTGTGTGTCCTCTCTGTGTACTGACTGTGTGTCCTGACTGTGTGTCCTCACTATGTACTGACTGTGTGTCCTGGCTGTGTCCTGGCTGTGTGTCCTGACGGTGTGTCCTGGCTGTGTACGGATTGTGTGTCCTGGCTGTGTATTGACTGTGTGTCCTGGCTGTGTGTCCTGCCTGTGTACTGGCTGTATGTCCTGGCTGAGCACCTATTGTTGGAAGGACATGACTTAGATACTGCCCTTAAGATGCCTAGAATCTAGTGTGAGAAAGCAGAGCACCGGTCACCTAAATAGTTGTACAAATAATACGTTTTATTGGGGTTCCGAAAAGAAAGAATTGGTTTGGCCTCTACCGTGTTAGCGGTTGTATTATTATCACCACTTTCAGTCAGAGAACCACATTTGAAGACACACAGGTGGGGTGAGAGGCCAGGTCTCTTGGCCGGTGGGTAGATGGCACTCATTTGTCCCTTTAACAAGCACATCGTGAGTGGCCTGAGTGGCGCTGCTTGCTCCACCATGGCTGCAGGCATGGGGAGAGACGACATCCTATCAGTAAGCCCGTCTGCCAGCAGGTCAGTCTGAGCCACGGCACGGCTGCCCCCGGCCCTGTTGGCCTGGTCTCATCGCTGCGCTCCTGGGGGAGTTTTCTGCTTTCTTTGGGAGCTCATTTCTGTCCCAGGACTCTGGGGCGACCAGAGTTGGTGATGGCAATGCCCAAGAGCAGAGACTCTGACTTCAAGCTGCTTGTGTCTTTCGCTGGCAGCCAGGCATGGGTCCTGGTGCCTCCTTCTTCCACCTCCCGCCATGACCCCCCTGCACTCCCTGTGTACTTCCAGAACCCTCCCGCCCTAGCCCACCTCCATCCACATCTCAATACTCTGTCCCCTCTTCCCTCGAGCACAGCTTGTTAACCTACCTCCCATCCTCCTCTGCTGCAGTGTCCAAGGAACCCAAGGACACCTAGTTGATCTGAAAACCCACATGCTTCAGTAGCCCCCATGTTCCTTGGAGTGAAGTCCACAAGTCAGAATTTGCTCTGCTTCAACTTCATCATAATGCCCTGGCCATGTCCCACTGCTTAGAGTTGCCCCAGATACACTCTGCTCTTTGTTACCTCCCTGCCTTTGTTTCATGTTGGTGTCTTTCCTTGGAATGCTGTCCCCTCCCCACTTCCGCTTTCACCAGGGTAATTGTTGCTTATCCCATAAGGCTTGGATTAGCAGTCACCTCCTCCAGGCAGCCTTCCCTGCCTGCTCCCCTCACTCCCATGCCTGATGGGCTATCTACAGGACAGGCCCGACCAGTGGGTTTGCAGTTATTGGTTCATGTCTGCCCTTCCACACATCACAAGCAACTGGAAGCTTCTCTGAGAGCAGGGACTTCCTCATTGTGTTCCCTTCAAAGTCTAGCACAAGGCCTGGCATGCAGAGAGATTTAATAAATGGATGGTCAGTGAGTAGATGGATAGGTGGATGGATGGATGGATGGATGGATGAATGGGTGGATGGTTGGATGGTTGGATGGATGGGTGGATGGATGGATGGGTGGATAGATAGGTGGGTGGATGGATGGGTGGGTGGATGGATGGATGGGTGGATGGATGGGTGGATGGATGGATGGATGGATGGATGGATGGATGGGTGGATGGATGGATGGGTGGATGGATGGATGGATGGGTGGATGGATGGATGGATGGATGGATGGATGGATGGATGGATGGATGGATGGGTGGATGGATGGATGGGTGGATGGATGGATGGGTGGATGGATGGATGGATGGATGGATGGGTGGATGGTTGGATGGATGGGTGGATGGATGGATGGGTGGATAGATAGGTGGGTGGATGGATGGGTGGATGGATGGGTGGGTGGATGGATGGGTGGATGGATGGATGGATGGATGGATGGGTGGATGGATGGATGGGTAGGTGAATGGATGGATGGATGGATGGTTGGGTGGATACCGAAAACGTGATGATCTTCCCTTCCCCAACCCCTCCTAACTTTCGATAAATGCTTGCATATGTTGTTGAAAGCACATGTCATGGGGAAGGAGGGGGTAGATATGCTAACTGAGCATCTCAGGATCCGTCTCTGGGTTCACTGCAAAAGCAGGATGGATCACGAGTGTTTGTGCAAAGCCCTCGGGGTTTCCTTCCACGTGAGGTGATTGGCTTCCATTGTGAACTTCCTGGGTGCTCTGGGCAGCACCCACATTTCCTGCCTACACAGATGATGAGGTTATCATTGCCCTTGGGCCTCACTGCCTGGGGAAATGCCAGATAGCAGAGGAAGAGCTTATCTTATGTACGTCTGTGCTGACAGATGTGGCAGCTTTCAGCAAAAAGGCTAATGCAGACGCGGCAGTGCAGCGGCTTGGCTGGAGGCCGGGGTCTGTCCCAAGGGCTCATCTGCAAGGCGTCAGGAGCAAACCTGTTACCTGCTCTCTCCGTCCCAGCGCCATCCTGCAGGCTCCGTTCATGTATGCGCTTGGGTGATGAATCCCAGAGCCGAGGGGTTCTGTTTCTGAACGGGGTTGTGGCGCTGAGGGGAAGAGGAGCAGGGAGGAAATGGGCTGCGCCTGCTCCGGGGGTTAGCAGGCCCCGTGTGCGCAGAGGATGTGCACCTTATTAACAGACTAATAAGCAAGAAGTGGTGATCAGTAATTTGGGCGACGTAACATCTGCCTGGATTTGATTAAGCCTCCATACAAGACTTCCTCTTCCACTAGATTATCTTTCAAAAGCACATTTGGTCTCCCTTCCCCTTTGAAGCCTGTTAGGTAAATTAAAACATTTAATTTTAATGATGAATTTTATTGATGCAGGCACAAACCGGCGTTAAGTTATGTGGAGATTGCTGATTCCTGGTAACATGTTATAGAATAATAAGCCCTGGGTTGGAAGAAAATAATCTCAACGTTGAATCGGGCCAGAGAAATAGATCACACAGGGGCTGAAAGTGACTTATATGTGCAAACTTCCTTGCCCTAAATGAACTTTGTCCACCAAATCCCTCGGATTCCCCCTGCTTCTTACCTTAAAGAAACTGATCAAAACATGTTTTGTAACACACAAGCTGAATAGTACCTGAACAGCTGATGAGTTGAAAGGAAATAAAAGTTGAATGTGTGACAGACTGTTTGAGGCTAAAATTATTGTCACCTGGGAGTTGAGAAAAGCATCCAGACACAGAGCAGAATCTGGGCTTTCAGTCAGTTGGTGTTTTATCTTTTTCCTGTTGGTGAGTGAATTCACATGATACGGCTATCCCCATGTAAGAGGGGAAGCCTGAGCACCCTGAAACACACTCACACACATACACATATGGGACACACACTCAGGCACATGTATGCACGCGGAATGTGCACATGCACAGGCACACACACACACTGTGGGGCACACACTCAGGCACATGTATGCATGCGGGATGTGCACAGGCACACACACACACTGTGGGACACACAGGCACATGTATGCACGTGGGATGTGCACAGGCACACACACACACTGTGGGACACACACTCAGGCACATGTATGCACACGGTTGTGCACACGCACACACACACACTGTCTCCCTTCTCCTCTTTTTTCTCTTCTTTTTTCCTCCCCTACTTACTCATTAATTAGTATCTCACTTCCTGTGTATCTTTTTTACTTCTGTTATTATATATATATTAAAAAGGAGAGAATCATTTGAGCTCAAGCCAACTAGACAAAGCAAGGTAAAAAGAGGAAAAAATAAGAACGTCAGCTAAGGAGAAGTATTTTTCAAACTTCAAATGCAGGGGAAAAGCCTTTTATGTTTCATTTAAATGTTCTAAAATCTGAAGGTTTTCACTAGGAAATCTGCATGATGACTTCAAGTAAGAAAAGGTTTTCTTTCTCAAATTTTTCGCAAACAGTCATACATTATGCATTTGTCTGAACAAGGTTGAAGTGATGCGGATTTACGAATGAATGTACCATTATCTGCTAGGGCTTAATGAGATGGATGCTTTTTTATATCCTTCCCTATGACAGAATGAAAAAAATATGTAACAGAAGCAGCCTCGTGAAAATAATGTGAATTTATTAGCGTCATTACTAAGGATGAACTGCTGGTTGCTTTAACGTAGATGAGAGGAGGAGAATTAAAAGTGAAAAGCAGGTTTTTAACCATGCATTATTTATCATTCCCTCCTCCAGTGCCTAAATGCCCTCCTGGCCTTAGTTTTTCCATGACTTTCCTGTGTTTTCAAAATGATGCAAAAAGGAACTTAATTCTCTCAAAGTAACGGGGTGGGGGAGGACCGAGTGTGAATCACAGGGACAGTTTTCTTTTGATCATTAAGATATTTCGACTCAACATTCTTTTTTTTAATTTTTAATTTTTAATTTTTTAAAAAAATTCATGTTAATTAATTTGCCTAAAGTTCATGACGATGCAGTGGAGCCGAAAATGAACGCTGAGTCAGAATTGAGATTAAAGCGCGAACTCAAAATACAGGAAGACCCACATGGAGAAACTAGGCCTTCCTATGTATTGAACTGTTAAAGAGAGAAGTAACTGATTCCATCACAGGGGTGATGTGAAATAGTAAACCTCTGTAAAATCAAATCACTGAAACCTCGTTAGAATGACGCCTCGCTCAGGTCATGGGAAAAGTGCTTCTCTGAGGCTCTGTTTGGTGCAGCCGTGCTTTTCTCCATGGCTCTGTTGGAAATCAGAGCTCATGGGACAAGACCACAATTTTACCAGGGTTCCTTCCAGAAAATTGATTCCCATTATAGTTTTATTCTTGAGTGGGCCAGTTGAAGATACTATGTATTCTCTGCTTCCCTATTGATTTCCAACCCACATACACGCACACTAAAAGAATCAAGATCTAATTTTCAGAGAAGTTGATCTTGAAAGAGCCTGGGTACCTAAAAAGTTAGGGTGGACCCGTATATGTCTGTGTTGCTCTAACATTGCACCATAAGAAGGAAGAAATGACTGCACGTCCAGAGTCATGGGACTAAGGGACCCAGAGAAGTGAGATTGCCTGGGAAGCAGGCAATAGCCAAACAGTACAGTGCATTTTTGTTTTCGCCTTAAAGATTTCTTTTCTTGCAAAGGCACCGATTCCCCAGGCTAGTCATTCTCAAACTGTGTGTGCACCAAGATCTCCTGTGCCCCACCCCGGGGTTTCTCACGGCACAGGTCTGGGCTGAGAACTTGCATTCCCGACACATTCCCAGGTGATGTCAAGGAGACTGCTGGTCCGGGAACCCACTTTGAGAACCACTGCCCCAGTCCAGAATTCTGTCCTTTTTAGGCGGTCTCACTCTCGTTTATTTATTGAGCATCTACCAGGGCCAGACACGGTGCTAGAAAAGAAGAAATGCACTGTCCTGGCCTTGCAGAGAGCAACCTGCCGTTCAGTGTCGTTAATGGAAAAGGCCTGCCCGCAGGTACGAGCTGAGAACCTACCAGCCCTGCGTCCGTGCTCCTGTGAATGGAGTCAAATGGTTTAGAATGGAGGGCTCAACAGTTCCAATGACCTCATCTGTCCTCATGAGACCTCTCTCCCATCTCCAGTAAGCATAGGATTTTGCAGAGTAGCACCTACCTTGGAAAATTGGGTCTTTGCTTGGAGGGCGTGTCCCTCAGTCCCTTCTGCAGCCAGTGCCCGGCTGCAGACACAGTGGGACATTTGTCTCCAATGTTTAAGAACTGTTGTTTAGGATCAAGCCTTTACTCATTCATAATCCTGTCTACCACATTAAGTCTTTTGTCTCTTCCCTGAGCTTTAGAGATTCTTTAAAAGAAAAAGAGTAGGGGTGGGGGTGGAGTGGGGTGGATAACTTTTAACCTTGAAAATTTAGACCCCAAATAATTTTAAATAATAATAACTGGCCTTGGATCTTTTCATGTAAATTGGATGGCTGTTATATTTCTTTATTTGAAACTCAAGGACCACCTCACACGTGGAGCCCAGAGAGCCTTCTCATGTGGGCTGCATCATGTTTGAGGTCCCTGGAAAGGACATGATGCCAACATTACTCATACAGAGAAAAGCGTTCCCACAAGAACGGAGCTCTTGTCCTCCCACCCGAGGAAACTCTGAGAAGCCTCATGAAATCACTGTGAAAAGACTCCTTCTTGTTGGAGGTTGGACATTGGGTGATATTTACTCTGGAAGGGGCGTGAGTGTGGGTGGGGGTGCCCCCTGACCTCTCACCCCTCACCCGGGTGGGACATGCCCCCGGCCCCTCACCCTGGGTGGGGCACACAACCCCTGGTTTCTCTCCCAAAGGGGAAAGCAACCTCCTAGCCCCCTTCTTCCTCCTCATACCTTTTTGAAATCATTTCATTTGGGGGCTTTTCTGCCTCGAATAAGCAAATTAGAGCAGTTTTTACGGAAGAATTCTATAGAAAAAAATGATAACTTTTGGAAGCTGGGAAGCACGTCCATGTTTTGAATAGATAAATGTTTGGATTTTTAGATCCTATGTTTTGTTGAGTAGAATAGTAAAAATAAATTTACAAATGGAGCTTCAAGAAGGAACCTATTTTCAAATGTATCACAAAATAATGCGCTATTTTTAAAATGTAATAGTTTCCTCCCTCTCCTCAGAACTTTTTTCAGAAGTGTGTTGTGTCTGCTTGTTTCCTTGTCATGTGAAGGAATCAAAGGCATATTTTTTCTCCACGGTCTGGTTTGCAGCAGATTCCCCTGATGTTTTCTATAAGCAGCTTCGATTCTGAACACATTTTTCAGCTCTGTGTTCCTGGGCCATCAACTCAATCCACCCACGAGGAATAAGTGATCACCACTGCTCCCTGGGAACAAACCTGACCCTGTTTTAGAGAAAATGGTTTCCTGAATCCCACGGCCCAGCAAAATTCATTTTATGTTTCACTGTTGCCCTCGTTCAGCTGTTCGCTCTCTCAGGAAGCTCAGCTAATCCATCCATCATCCCTGTCATCTTATTTCTTTTATTGTCAGTTCCCGCCTCTGGGATCTTTTAATCTGTTTAAAATAATCTGCGGCCCGAGAAAGCAGTTGCGACAGTATTTGAGGTTCCCAGTCTCCCTCTGCTCAAGGCTTTGTCAGCTGTGTGGAGGCTGGTGGGGGGCAGGAAAGGAGGGTGGCCCTGCCCGAGGGAAACAGAAATGATGGGAGATGCATATATATAATCAATATTAACAGATTTATGATCGCAGCTGGCCCACGCGACAATGGGGATTGGCAAGCCTGAATTAGATAGGGATGGCCATGAGGTGGAAAGTCTGAAGAGGGTGACCCTGGATTCCCCAGGAAAAGTAGAGGCAGGAATTCTTTCTGCCTGCTGAAATCCTCAGTTTTTGCTTCAAGGCTAACTGTTTGGATGAGCAGACCCCCCTCATTGCTGAGGGCAATCTCCTTTGTTGATTGTAGATGCAATCAGCTTTAGATGCAGTCAAATGACCATAGATGCAAATCCATCCACAAAATAAACCTCCACCATAACAAACAGGTCGGTGTTTGCCTGACCAAACAACTGGACACCATAACCTGATGTCCAGGGTGACCCATGAAATTAGCCATCGCCACCTCCACAACACACTCAGCTCTAAGCATGGAGACTTCAGTATTTATGTTGCTTTGCAAATACACTGTGGAGACCCAGACAGAGTTTGCAAGAGCTCTGTTCCTTATTTCCTCATCAGATTTGCTGCCACTGTTGCCACTGGCTTTACCAACAGCCTCTCCTGTTCTGATGAGTTTTCCTTGGAGACACATGCCCACAACTGTAGTTGCCACACTTCAGAGAGGGTGGATAGTTGAGTCAAGGTGGCAGCAGGGAAAACAGGGCTGCTTCTGGCTGCAGACAGATCATTCTATAACCGGAGCTCAGATTTTGGTATTGATCAGAGTTTGCTCACAGTGAAGCTAGAATGAAAGTAGCTGTCAAAAGAGAAGGAAGAAGGACTCAGGAGGGAAGGGAAAGGGGACTTCAAGTTGAGGGAAGCCTGGGAGGAGAATGGGGTGAAAGGATGAATGGTGGAAGGAAGTCAACGAGCAAAAGGAGCGAAAGAAAGAGGTTAAAATCCCTCCTGGTTTGGGAGTTGGACCTTTCCTACAACAATAAACCAAAAAGCAAATAGGTAAGGAGACCAAGAAGGTGTCGAGAGCATGAGCGCTGTGTGTGTTTGTTGGAGGACATTCACGAGTAGCAGACTCAAAATAACTCAAAATCAGAAACATCTCCTCTGGGTAGGAATGCCGCTGCATGTGTGCTTCGTGAAGTTGTGCTGAGAATTCACACATCCTTACAGAATTCACCTTCCCTGACCCCACAGCTGCACTGATTTCTCTTCCTCCTAAAAGTAGCGTAATGTCTGCACACAGTTTAACATGCAGTTGAATCCCGTGACCATGCTCCCTCTTGCTTCACATGCTAGACTGGCCCTTGTCCCCTAGCCAGGCTCCTGACTCAACAGCCAGAAAGCTCAGGAAATATCTGCTGACCAATTGCTCTGGATTGAGTCTAAGTGTGACTTTTTTTTTACCTGTAGAGAGCATCTTATAATTAAAAGTAACTTGTCAGGCCAGTTGATCATTTTTCATTCAGAAGCTTCATTATTATCAAATGGGAGATTGGGAAGAGTGGAGAAGCTTAGACTACCTATAGGCATGCCTAAGAGTTACTTCTGTGGCTCTTTTGTGGCTCAGATGTGTCCTCAGTCTCTCTAAGCCCAACTCTGCAAGTGAAATCATTGCCCTTCCTCCTACATGGGACATAACATCCAGGGGTTAAAGTCTCACTGGTAGCGTGGGAGATGACTCCCAGGGATGAGTATGGCCCTGGCACCATGGGCTAAACAATGCCATCCTGATCAAAAGGGAGAAAAGAAATGTAACTAATAAAGTTATCAGTGACAGAGAGAGTTCAAAGAGATTTGAGAGGCTTCTCTGGAGGTTGCTCTGTGCAAGCTTCAGGTAGACCTTGCCACCTATCATAACCTGCCAACCTCCAACCAGGACCATTCCAGCCAGTCCTAAAGAACACCTAGGGCAATTTATATGATTCTGCAAAGGTTCCATGCACTAGAGTAACTTTTCAGAAACCTACAACCTCCAAATGGGTCCCTGATCAGATAAGTCATGAAATCTAGAGGGCCCAGCCTCTCCAGAACATCAGATAATTCCATCTCCCTCCCCCATATTACTGACAGCCCCTTCCAACATGAAAAAGTTAGAATGGCCATAGCCCAAACACCCCTAAAGAGAGGGACAGAAATATCAAAGGTTGTGGTGGAGTTATACAGAGAAGATAGGATTTAACAAATGAATATGATTGCTGAATCATTAAATTGATATCTCTTTTAGTCTCCAGTATCTTAGAGCAGCTAGAAGTAAAAATCTAAAATTGTGGAATTGTAACCCATGCCAAACTCTGAAATCTGTTCTACAGCTAATTGTGGTGCAGTGCTTTGGAATTTATTGCCTTTTTGTATCTATGTTATTTTTCACAAAAAAAGAAAAAAAAGGCAATTGTGGTGATAAAAAAATATTTAAGCCCTCTAACCTCCTATATTCTGGAGCAGTTAGAAGGAAAAATCTGAAAAGATCATATGGTAGCCCATGACAAACTCTGGGATCTGTCCTGTAACCGCTTGAAGAGTGCTTTGGAAGCGATTGCTTTGCTTTGTATTTGTTATAATATACAATAAAAAAAGTTTAAAAATAAATAAATGATGCCATATAAGCCATATAAATAACAACTCCTTGGAGGATTTCCTTGAAATGTCAAAAGAAATAATTTGTCTAAAATATTGACTTTAAAAATAGAAACTGGTTTGCCAAAACCAAAAGATTTTGATTTTCCTATTAAATATCACTGGGAAGTAAGAATAGGAATGAAGAGTTTACATTCTTTGTTTAGCTTTGGCTTTTATGTTTCTTCCTGAGATCAGTGCATTAGGAAGGAATGTATTCCAGAGGGGCCTGAGCGTGTGTCCGCGCATGTGTGTATCTGACTATGGAAAGAGAGAGGAAGCTGGCAGGCAGAATGCTGAGGATGAGGAGAATATGGTGGTAACCCAGTCTCTGAGACAGTGTTTCTCAACCCCGGCTGCACACAAAAATCACCAGGGGGCTTTCACAGGCTCTGAAAGTTTCACCCCGGGCCTCTGATTTAATTAGCCTGCGATGGTTTGTGTGTGCACAGGTGACAGGAGCCGCAGCCCGCGGGGTGCCTGCTCCAAGGGAGATGTGCGGAGCTGAAAGTTGTGTTAGTGAGCTGTGCAGCCAGTCCCAGCCATACCGCTAATAGCACATGCAGCCAATGAGGGGCAGCTCGGGCTTCATCATGACGGGACCAGCACGTGGGCTGTTGACTTTGATCTTTATGACACCCTGACGGTATGTCGGGGTTATAGCCACTTCGTGAGGAGGAAGCTGAGGCTACAAAACGTCTGAGACTGATCCACAATCAGCCCGTAGGGGGCTTGGGTGCCGGCCCAGTTCTCCAGTCATGTCGACCCCCTGGCTCCAGCAGAGCCCGGTGCGCAGCTTTCAGTCCTTCTAATGACAGATGTAAGACACCTCCTGTAGCTCATATTAGAGTGTTTGCGATGAAGACTTGAATTTTGTGGAAGACGGTGATCTGCCTTGTTTAACAGGCAGAAATGCAAAACTTGAACAATTACTTTTTAAGCAATTGACGTTAACCCTGACCTACAGTAAGAAACACGTTTTACGCCACGTCCTCACTCCAGGCACTCTGCAAGTTTCTGGTCTGTTCTCGTTTTTAAAATGCTAATTGCAGTCTACTAAATTGACTGCCTTAGTGGATCGTGACCCATGGTCTGGGAAAATGCAGTACAGCTTCTCTTCTCACTAAAGCCCAAAAAAAGGGGGAACAGTACGGCTGGAGACAGCTGTATAAAAAGATATGGTTTAGGTCGAAGAATGAATTATTTCGGAGGGTGTATAGGAACTAGTTTCGCTTTTAGACTCGGTAGGTCTGGAGTGTTTAGTCAACCGGGCTTTATCCCTGTTAAGGAAAAATCCTACCCAGTCAGAATGTCGGCGCATTCCTGGGGTTTCACGTGGATTTCTCCACCACGGGGTTGTGAATGTGATATCCCTTCAGTTCTTAGTCTGACATTTAGCTCATGTCGATCTGGGATGAGAAACAGGGTCATGAAAAAATGAAAATCTTTAGGAAGGCACTTGTGACTTCAGGTTGGGGGTGGCAGGCATCCAGCCCCTTGCGAAGGGGATCTGGTGTAAGCAATTTCTGGTGCAATTATCATCTGAGTCTCGTTTTGAAACTTGATTATATGAAGTGAGATTCTAGATTTAGTTGTACTTTTATATTGATGAACTGCTACTTTCAAAGTAATGGTATTATTTTAGAGCTTTCTGATTGCTCTTTTCTAGTCCGGTCTTGTTTCCCAGCATGACTTTGAGCCTTCTGTAAGCAGGGCTGGGGCCTGGCCACCCTTTTCCTCATTGTGCTCCACACCCTCGGTGCCCTGCCTAGGAGTGGGGTGGGGTGCCCGGGACTGTTAGTGTGGGAGCACTACCGGCCACTCCGCATTTTTCTTTTCCTCTCCAAATTTCCCATTTACCACCACCATTCTCCTACAGTGCACAAGCAACCACGCACAAATTGTGCTACACACACAAATACATGCTACAATGCAAATATATGCTACATAATACACGGTGCACACGCAAATACTCAGTACACCCGCTAATGCACACTGCACACACAAATACACACTACACATGCACATCTTGGATTGCCACGTGGTTTAGGTGTGGCAGTCTGCATGAGCACAGGTGGAAGGAGCAGCTTCCTCTACCTGAGACGTAGCACTGGCCCTGGAAGTAAGCCTGGGGCAGGGACTTGGAGACACGGCGTGCGACTCTGTGCCTGTCAGTTTGTCCCTCCACTCGACACTGCCAGCTGCCACATGATTCTGAACACTCAAAGTCCAATCTGGTCTTATTCTGTGTAGTATTGTTTCATTTATACCCCAAATGAACCACTAGTTAAAGACGGAAATAGAAGGACATTAATGCTTGAAATACAAGCAAGCAAGGAACATTAAAAGTAGTCATTACTGTGCAAGCTTATCTGTAACATAGCCACGCTCAGGTCCTTAAATTTCATTAGTCTGAGAGATATTTCTGGGGGTTTTTTTTTTCCCCAAAATCAATTATCTTGGTTTGCTAGGCTGCCGTGAAAAGTACACACAATGAGTTAGTTTAACAATGGAATTTATGGGCTTATAGTTTTGAGGCTAAAAGAAGTCTAAAATCAAGAAAGCCAAATGTAATTCTTGCTTTCTCCTGGACTCTGTAGTGCTCTGGTGCTGGCTCGCTGCAATCCCTGGGTTCCTTGGCTGGCATCTCTCCCTCCTGTCACATGGCGATGTCCCCTCCTTTCTTGGGCTCTTCCTGTTTCCACTGACTTCCAACTTCTTTTGTGTGGCCCTCCAGTGTCTTTTCTTTATAAGGCCTCCAGTAATATGGATTAAGACCCACCCTCATTCAGCATCTTCAAGAGACCCTCTTTACAATGATTCTCACCCACAGGAATGTGGATTTCAATTGAGAACATGTTTATGTTAGGGTACATAATTCATTCTACTGTATTAATGTTCTATTTTAAAATCTCTGGCAATCAGACCTGTAATTTCATGGATATTATTGCTTATGAAAGGTTAATTTTTTTATATATGCTGTATGGCAGGGTCACATTTCATTCTTTTTCCATATGAGTATCCCGTTATTGCAGCACCATTTTGTTGAGTTTTTGTTTTTGTTTGTCTATTAGTTTTCGGAAATGCATAGGCCAGGAATTAAAACTTGGTCTCCCACATGGCAGGCGAGAATTCTACCACTGAACTAGCCTTGCATCCCCTATGAAAGGCAAATTTTTTTTTACATGGGCAGGCACCAGGAACCAAACCTGGGTCTCCAGCAGGTGAGAACTCTGCACTGAGCCACCATTGCCTGCCCAAACAATGAGAGACAGGACATGTGTGGCATTTTTTTTTTTTACATAGGCAGGCACTGGGAACCCAACCCAGGTCTCTAGTATGGCAGGTGAGAATTCTGCCATTGAGTCACCATTGTACCACCCGAGAGGTTAATTTTTAATGAATCAATTTAAGGTTGAATTGAAAAATCTACTGTTTTAGTTTCTTCGGCTGCTCAAGTAAATACCATGAAATGGGTCAGCTTAAACAGTGGGAATTTATTCACTCGTGGTTTGAGGCTGGGAAAAAGTCCAAATCAAGGCGTCATCAATGCTTTCTTCCCAAAGACAGGGCTTCTGCGGCTGGCTGCTGGCTCTGCTGCCCCATGGCCAGGCGCATGTGGCATCTCCTGGTCTCTCCCACCTCTTCCGAGTTCTGCTGATGTCCAGTCTCTTGCTTCCTGTGGCTTCCCCTCTCTGTGTCTGAATTTCTCTCTGCTTATAAAAGGCTCCAACCTTAGGATCAAGACCTGTCCTGAATGAGGTGGGCCACACCTTAAATGAGGAAGTCTCATCCAAAGGTCCTATTTTCAGTGGTTCGTGCCCACAGGAATGAGACTAAGAGCATGTTTTCCTGGGATACATAGCCCCAAACCACCACTTTTACATGAAGTAACTGATAGTGCGGGAGGACCCCAGACCTTGAGAGACCCAAAGGGCGATTGAAAGCCTACAGGATGTAGGGCGCTGGTGTGGTCCTACAGTGGAAGGAGAGAACATCTGAGAACTGAGGGGTGCGGCTGTGTCGCTGTCACGTTTGGTCGGTGATGGGGATGGCCTGAGAACCGGGTCTCCTACTCAGCATCAGACCTGCCAAAAGCCATGAATGCTGGCTTGGCCCAAGCATAACAGCATCATAGAGACGCGTGGCCTGAGGCTCGGACGTCATTTATCTGGCTTCTCTTCAAGTTTCACCATTTGCTGTTTTATCCAGTTGAGCTAAAAGTCACTGAGAGTATCTATGCCTGAATTGTCACCCTGCGGCCACCCTTGGCCAGGAGTTCTGCCTCCAAGAGGTTTAACGGTGATAGACCAATTCAGGATGTTTTCCTGTGTGGTACATCACAGGCAGAAAAAACTGTAGCAGGCGTTGGCGATATTGCCATTTCTAGGCCTTTAAATGTTTAAAGGAAGAGTTTCCTTTTTATAGCCTAGATTAAGCAAGTCTCTGCTGGGAAGTCGCTCCTCTGGGAGAATGCGCTTCATTACTGCCACTCTGCTTTTTATTGCTTTCCTGATGTGGGTGTTTACTAATACTCAGAATGACAAACTTGATTAATGCCGCTTTTGATGAAAGAAGTCCAAATTTCTACTTATCCCCATGAAGGCTCCCTTGTTTCTTCAGAGGGGATAGGGTGCTCTCCTAACTGATTTGGTTTCCTGTGTTCTGTCATCGTAAATCCTGGTTGACCTTCATTATCTTATAATATAGGTCAGGGCCTCTTATTCACACCTGAAGCCTTCATGTTTCCATATGGGTGATTTTCTAGCCTACATAGAACGATCACTCAGTTTACACAGAAAAACATGCTCTTAAGTCTCATTCCTGTAGGCATGAAAAATATCAGAGTGGGTTTAAAAATTACCTTTTTCAAATTACTTTTTCAGTGCACAAATGAATAAGATATTGAACTAAGCAATCCCTCCAGGCACATTATGATTTTCAGTACTGGGGTGGATTGCAATGAATCCCTAAATGCAGAAGACTTTTTTGTTGTTTGTTGTTGTTTTTTTTTTTTTGCACAGGCAGGCTCTGGGAACTGGACCTGGGTCTCTAGCATGGCAGGCAAGAATTCTGCCACTGAGTGACCATCACACCATCCCAAAAGACGTTTTGAGTCAGAAAGAAAAAGAAAGATATGTAAGAGGTTTATGGACCTAATAAATTAGAAATAGTAAAATAAATAGATAAATAAATAAAGTAGGAAGTAGTGTGTTCTGGAAAACTCTGATTTTTATAAATACTTAAGTTGATTTTTATTTATCTTTTCATACTTCTAGTACAAAACCAGCATCTTTGGAGACTTAAAAAAGGAAAAAAAAAAAGACAGTAGCCTCAATTTCCTGGAGGACAGGTGTAGTTTGAGCACGTGGAGAAATAGCCTGATGGCGCAACTGTAGACTTGGTCCGAGAATGTCTTCCCTGGGATGCTGAGCTCCCTTCTCTGGTGGAGAGTCAGCAGTTCTCACTGGGCAGCAGTCCCCCCCAGAGCCCTGGCCTGGAGAATTCATTCAGCCCCCGAAACCCTTCAGTGGGACTGGCAGGTCAAGGCCCTCCTAAAGTAAGACGTCCTCATGATTGGAGTTGGCGGTTGGAGAAGTTTCTGCGTCAGGCTCACTGGGTTCAAGCCCTAGCACGGCCACCTGCTAGTCGTGTAAGGTTAGGTAAGAAAAGACCTTCTGTGGCCTGGGTTTCTCATCTGTAAAGCTGGGTGACAACTAGTACTCATCCCATAAGGTATTTGTAAGGATTAAGGGGCATAATTAAATGAGTTTAGAGTGCTTTGGAATAGTACTTGGCACATAGTAAGTGCCATGAAAGTATGAGCTATTGTGAGTACCTCCACCACCCGGCCATGTGCTCTTCCAAAACCCCCATCCACTCAACAAACTCAGCACATGTGCTCTGAGTCCCTGCCCCGTGCCTAATATCCTACTGGGAGCTGTACTGAACTGTGTAACTCTCACTCCTTGCCTGACCTTTGCTCATGGCACCAATGTCTGAAGACAAGGATGATTCCTGGCTTTCTCTGTGTCCCCCGGCCCCTCACGGTGACTGGTGTGTCCTGAGTGCCCACGCTTTACCACATGCAGCCCTGGACCTGAGGTGAATAAGCACTGGCCCTGTGTTAGCATTTTCAAAGGTGAGCCGACACCCGAGAGCGTCCAATTCTAAAGCATTTTGTGCTAGGTTGGTTAAAATGCAAAAAAAGTGCCAGAGGACCCAGGTTCGATTCCCGGTGCCTGCCCATGTTAAAAAAAAAAAAATGCAAAAAAAGTGAGAACAGAGTTTACTTATGTCGAACTGGTGTGGAGGTTAATTTTCCCTGGATTTTAGCCCATAATGTTTCTAGTGTTTGCCTTAGCATTTGCTCCAATACAATAAATAAAACCTTGGGATGTGCTGTGAGTGTGTCTCAACTTTTAAAGCAACTGTTGTTGTCACCAGAGCTAGGGGGAATATGCAAAAGTCTTGGGACTACCTGAACATGCCCTGAAATTTATAAGCAGGACAAGGAAAGCATGGGTCTCTCCTCCACAATTGGGTCACCCAAAAAATGCACGTGAGTGCTAAGGGACATCTTCAAACATCTTCAAAAACTGCGACGGCAGTGGTTCTCATGGCTTTAGCAAGAGCACATGCCCCTCTGTATACCACCTACATGTGCCAGGTGCTGTATGTGACTGCCGGAGTTTAGTGCTCATGGAAGTGGGGTTTCAAATCTTGCAAGGGCCAGTTAAAATGTTTATGGGGTTAAGAACTGGGGGTTAGAATGACAGAATCTAGGATCTGACTTATAAACCTTCTCAATCCCATTTTCTATGGCTTACCCAGAAAAAGAGGATGTCTTGTGAAAGTTTCCAGTTTACAGCTGAAACTGAGAGATGCAATATAGTTAAAAACACAAAATAAGATGTTTTGCAAATAATCACATTGAAAATTTTAAATATTGCATCATTCAGTATGTTTTTATACAGAGCTTGTGCACATTTCACCTGAAAGACGGAGGGTCAGAGGGGATCATTTCGAACACTCTTCTAAAGCCTGACCCTCTGAGGTGTGTCTGTTTTACAAAAGCGACCCTTAACAAGTCCTGTGGACAGGGCTAGGGCCAGCTTTCTCCTGCACTGGAGCCCAGCCATGGAAGCCAGATGGGGCAGGCTCAGGGGTGTGCACGGGGCAGCTTCATGATCTGTCTTTAAGAAGAGTCTGCTAAATGGGTTTTTTCCAGGAAGCAAAATTAAAATTCTGTCTTCACATACGGTATCCAGAAGCTCTCCCAGGAATTGTGGAATTTTGATGCAGAATTCCAAATATCCTAGAGATTGTTTAAAGACACAAGAGCCTCAACTTACGTACCAGTTGTCCTTTCCTGCAGGCTGCCAGCTCTCCTGAGACGTGTGGCTGGGTCAGGGCTGTTATCCGCATAGGTGGGAGAACAGGGGACACCCCTGCTATGGTCCTGGGCCTGCCCCTGCCCAGGAGGGCAGCTTCAGTAGTGTGCACACATTCACACAAACACTCGCCTTGACACCCTTCTTTAAAGCCTTTGGCAAGGAGCCATGGCCTCGGCCAAAAACAAGCCTGGATTCCATTCTCTGGTGGCATGAACGGGCTACAGTTCCTCTAAACTGCAGGCTTGCTCATTTAACCCAAGGAGGAGTTAGAGTAAGAGCAGGCATCTGAAACTTTAGTGTGTGCACAGATCACCTGGGGACCTTGTTAAAATGCAGATGCTTTTCGGTAGGTCTGGGATGGGGACAGATTCTGCATCTCTAGCAAACCCAGGTGCTGCTGCCAGCCTCAGACCCTCTGAGTGGAGAGGGACCAGGTGTTGCTTCATTTCATCCTATGAAGAAATGATGCAAGTATTAACCTCATCTGTAAAAGGACCGGGGACTCAGTCCAAAGCCACACGGTTATGGAGTGGGAGGAGGTAGGGCTGGACCCCGACCCTGGGTCTAACAGGCCTGAATTTAGCCACTCTACACACTTTATACCACCTGCCATGTTCTTCTGGGGCCTGAAAGAGTAATCGTGGCTTCCAAAGGTGTGTAAGTCACTAGGTAAGGAATAGCTTAGCCTTGATGAAAATCTGTGCTGCCATAAAGCTAAAATATTGTGTAGGAAGAACAATACCATAGTGGCAAAGGTACTGTGTGAGGGGACCTCCAAAGTCTGTTGGCACAGGGAGGGCTGTGCATCTTGGGAAGCAATTTTAAACCTTTTTAATTTAGACTAATTTGCTCAATAGACTTAATTCCCCTGTTGGCATACTTGCTCTACAGTGTCACGTACTTTTTTTTGTAATTAGAGAAGATGTAAGTTTACTTAAAAGTCATATAAAAAATAGAATATTGCCATATACCCCCCCCCGTTGTTAAGATTTAGCTACCTTTGGTGTGCTACTTTTGTTACAATTGATGAAAAAACATTAAAATATTACTGTGAACTATAGTCCATAGTTTGCATTAAGTGCATCTTCCCACATATCACCTTACTATTAACACCTTGTATTAGGGATGTGCATTTGTTCTAGCTCATGAAGGAACAGTCTAAATAAATAACTGAACCATTGACCACAATCCATCATCCACAACAGGGGTCACTGTGTTATATCCTCTAACTTTCCTTCCAGTGACGTACACAGCCCTAAACTTCCCCTTTCACCCACAATCACACTCATAATTCAACACTGTTAATTACGCTCACAATAATGTGCTGCTATCACCTCTATCTATTTCCGAACATTTACAATCAAGCTAAATAGAAATTCTGCACAAATTAAGCTTCAGATGTCCATTCTCTACTCCCAGTCTAATTCCTGGTAACCTAGGTTCTGACTTGTTGAGCCTGCTTATTATAATTAGTTCATATCAGTGGGATGATACAATGTTTGTCCTTTTGTGTCTGGCTCATTTGTGTCTTCAGGACTCGTCCACGTTGTAGCATGCACCAGTACTTCATTCCTTCCACTGTATGTGTGTACCACATTTTGTTTATCCTTTCATTCATTGATGGACACAATGGTTGTTTCCATCTTTGGGCAATTGGGAATAATGCCACTGTGAACATCAATCTGCAAATGTCTGTTTAAGTCTTTGCTTTCAGGTCTTCTGGGTAATAGATCAGCGAAGCCGCTGGATCATAAAACAATTCTATACTTAGCTTACTGAAGAACCGCCAACAGTGGTTCTGTACCATTTTACATTCCCACAAGCACTGAATGAGTCTTCTTATTTCTCCATATCCTCTCCAACACTAGCAGCTTTCTATTTTTTTTAATAGTGGCCATTCTAGTAGGTGTGAAATAATATCTCTGTGGTTTTGATTTGGATTTCCTTAATAGGTAATGATGTTGAGCATCTTTTCATGTGCTTTTTGGTCATTTGTAATTCCTCCTTGGAAAAATGTCTACTCTAGTCTTTTGCCCACTATAATTGGATCGATTGTCTTTTTATTGTTGAGTTGTAGGATTTCTTTATATATTTTAGATATTAAATTATTATTGGATATGTGGTTTCCAAATGTTTTCTCCCACTAAGAAGCCTGCGTTTTCACCTTTTTGCAAAAGTCCTTTGAAGCACAAATGTCTTCAATTTATAAAATTTATAAAAGATTTATAAAAGTATCTCCTGCAGCCATGGGAATGAAAGAATCCCAAATCTGTAGGACAGACTGCAAGGCTGTGAACTCTAATGAAGGGTCTTGATGAGCTCCATAGAAGAGGTTTGCTGGCTGAGAAGCAGTGAAAATTCTCTCTTCTCCCTTAGAAGTCTTCAAATGATTGGATCAAAATCAGCTGATTGGATTATCATGCTTGTGGGAGGTGCACCCTTAGTTGATTGTAGATGTGATTTAGCCACAACTGCCGTCAACTGACTGATGATTTAATAAACCAGTCTTCTGTTCTATCAACCAGACACAAAATATCCTTGTAGTAATGGGTAGGTCACTGATTGCTTGGCCATACAACTGGACACCATCATTTGGCCAAGTTGACACTAGAACCTAATCATCACACCTCTTTCATTTTTTACATACGGATATCCTGTTTTCCCAGCACCATTTATTGAGGAGACTGCTCTGTCCCAGTAGAATGGGCTTGGGAGATTTATCAGATATCAATTGGCCATAGATGTGTCCATTTCTGAACTCTCAATTCAGCTTTATTGGTCTAAATATCTATCTTTGTGCCAATGCCAAGCTGTTTTGACCATGGTAGCTTTGTAATTAATATACTTTAAAGTCAGTAATTGTGAGTCTTCCAATTTCATTCTTTTTCAAGATGTTTTGGCTATTTGGAAGGCCCCTTACCCTTCCAAATAAATTTGATAATTGGCTTTACCATTTCTGCAAAATAAGCTATTGGATTTTTGATTGGGGTTGTGTTGAATCTGTAAATCAATTTGAGTAGAATTGGCATCTCAATGATATTTACTCTTCCAATCCATGAACATGGAATGTCCTTCCATTTATTTAGATCTTCTTTGATTTCATTTAGCAATGTTTTGTAGTTTTCTGTGCACAAGTCCTTTACATCCTTGGTTAAATTTATTCCTAGATATTTGATTCTTTTAGATTGCTACTGTCAATGGAACTTTTTCTTGATTTTCTCCACAGATTGCTCTGATTTTTACACAGTGATCTTGACCCAAGATTCAGTTGATCAACTAAATATATATCCAACTAATAAACAATGAACTTGTGTTTTAGCTCTAGTAGCTTTGTTGTACATTTTTGGGGAAACTTCTGTATGTAGGAGTATGTTATCTACAAATAGTGAAGGTTTTACAGCTTCCTTTCTAATTTGGATGCCTTTTATTTCTTTTTCTTGCCTAACTGTTCTGTCTAGAACCTTCAGTACAATGTTGAATAACAGTTGTGACAGTGGGCATCCTTATCTTGTTCCAGATCTTTGGGGGAAAGCTTTCAGTCTTTCATCACTGAGTATGATGTTAGCTATGGGTTTTTCCATACATGTCCTTTATCATGTTGAGGAAGTTTCCTTCTATTCCTAGCTTTTGAAGTGTTTTTATCAAGAAAGTATGCTGGGTTTTGTCAAATGCTTTTCCTGTGTCAATCAAGCTGATCATGTGTTTTTGCCCTTTCAATTTGTTAGTGTGGTATATTACATGAATTGGTTCTCTTGCGTTGAACCACCTTTGCATACCTGGAGTAAAACTCATTTGATCCTGGTGGCATAGTTCTTTTAATGTGTTGTTGGATTCAGTTTGCAAATATTTTGTTGAAGATTTTCACATATATATTCATAAGAGAAATTTGTAATTTTCTTTTCTTGTGGTCTCTTTATTTGGCTTTGGTATTGGCATGATGTTGGCCTCATAGAATGAGTTAGGTAGTGTCCCTTTCTCGTCAATTTTTTGGATGAGTTTGAGCAGTATTAGTATTAATTCTTCTTGGAATAATTGGTAGAATTCACCTATAAAGCCATCCGGCCCTGAGCTTCTCTTTGTTGGGAGATTTTTGATGATTGCTTCAATCTCTTTACTTGTAATTGATTGAGATATTCTAGAATTGGTGTAGGTTGCTCATTTGTTCCTAGGAATTTTCAATTCATCTAGGTTGTCTAATTTGTTGGCATACAGTTGCTCATAGTATCCTCTTATGATCCTTTTTATTTCTGTGAGATCAGTAGTAATATCCCCCCTTTCACTTCTGATTTTATTTATTTTTATCTTCTTTCTTTTTTCTTTGTCAGTCTAGCAAAGGGTTTGTCAATTATATTGATCCTCTCTCAAAAACTAACTTCTGGTTTTGTTATTTATCTCTATTGTTATTTATTCTCAGTTTCATTTATTTCTGCTCTAATCTTTGTTATTTCTTTCGTTCTGCTTGCTTTGAGATTAGTTTGCTTCTTTTTCTAGTTCCTCCAGGTGTGCAGTTAGGTCTTTGATTTTAGCTGTTTCTTTTACTTTCTTTTTATTTTCTCATGGGCAGGCTCCGGGAATTGAACCTGGGTCTCTGGCATGGCAGGTGAGAATTCTGCCACTGAACCACCATTACTCGCCCAGCTCTTTCTTTTTTAATGTAAGCATTTGGGGCTATAAATTTCCCTCTCTTCCCTGCCTTTGTTGCATCCCATAAGTTTTGATATGATGTGTTCTCATTTTCATTTGCCTTGAGATATTTACTGATTTCTCTTGTAATTTCTTCTTTGACCTACTAATTAAGAGTCTGTTGTTTAACCTCCATATATTTGTGAATTTTCTAGTTCTCTGCTTGTTATCAATTTCCAGCTTCATTCCATTATGATCAAAGAAAGTGCTTTGTATAATTTCAATCTTTTAAAATTCATTGAGTCTTGTTTTATGACCCAACATGTCCTGTAGAATCACCCATGGGCACTTAAGAAGAAAATAAATCCAGCTGTTTGGGGTGCAAAGCCTGTCTGTAAGGTTTCAATTGTCCTATCTTCTAGTTCACTGATTCTTTCTTCTGCCTGTTCAAGTCTGTTGTTGTATGCCTCTAGTGTGTTTTTTTTAATTTTTTATTAATTAAAAATAAATTACAAGAAACACAAACATTCCCAACACATATACTCAGCAATTCACAATATCATCACATAGTTGCATATTCATCATCATGATCATTTCCCAGAACATTAGCATCAATTTCTAGTGTGTTTTAATGTCTTCTATTGTGACTTTCTTCCCCATAAGTTCTATTTCCTTTCATACTTTCAAATTCTTCTTTATGCCTAGCCAGTATCTTCTTAATATCTTTTATTTCTTTAGCTATATTTTCCCTCTTCATCTCCTTGAATTAAGAGGTTTATTTGAACATCTTTGATCTGTTGATCTAAATTCTGTGCCTCCTCCAAAGTTGTAATATGTCCCTTTGACTGGACCTTATCTTCCTGTCTTTTAGTATGCCTTGTAATTTTTGGCTGATGTCTAGGCATCTGATTATCTCAATGAACATACTCTGAAGGTTAATTTCTCTCTCTTGCCCATGGTTTTGTTGTTGATTGGCTTTATGTTAAGGCTCTTCTTTGACAATTGGTTCACTTTATTCTAGACCTTTAGAATTGCCTGTGATTAAATGATCAGAGTTTGACACCTCTTTATCTGATTCTTGCCCTGGGTATGTGGCTCAGTTTTTAAGATTGCCCTAGTTGTGCGATTGTTTCTCCCCCAGAAGAAAGCCTTCTATCGTCTGTTCCTTCTCTGGGAATCTTGATTTTATTTTGCCTGTACATTTTTTTTCCCCACTCTTCTTTTGTTGCCTCTAGCTTCTTTTGCCTGGAGTGTAAATTCCTAGAAGAGTGTCCCTTTGGAGATGACTTTCCCACATCAGTATTTCCCAGCCAAAACAGCACCAGGGACAACTCCAAAGAGCCCTGGTGGGAGGGCCAGGGAAGGCACCAGCAAGCATTTCTGCAGCTCCCCGAAGCTGCGCATGTCTGGCCTGCCCAGCAGATGGCACCCTTCAGCAACCTGTTCCCCACAGTCCTAAGGAGACCCTGCATCTTTAAACCTCCACTGCCTTCACCCCTTTTGGGGGTGGAGTTGAAAGAGTGGCTGCAGCTGTTCCTGTTCATGCCTGGCTGAAACAGCGGTTCAGAGCCGGGACCCTGTGATTGGAATTTGTCAACCAAAAGCCGTGATCAGTGGCCAGTCAGCCCCACCCTATTCCTGGGGAAGAAGAGTTCCACATTCCTTTCTGCTCACAGCAGCCAGCCAGCGACCAGACCCTGGGGTGTCCTGCCTTGAGAGTGGGCGATGGGCACCAGCAGCTGCCACGGAGCAAGCTTCTCACAGTTCTCTACTGCAGCTTCTCAGCCCCTTTGTCCTGCTCTTCCCTGGATTCTGTAAGGGGCTCCCCTGGCCTCTGGAGTCCCAGAACAGTTGTTTCAGGCAGTTCCTGCCACCCGGTACCTGTTTGTGGGGGAGGGGTGAGTCCTGGAGCTCCGCACCCCACCATCTTCCCCAGCCGCTCTCCACTGCTGTGCCCACATACTTTTATATTTGCTAAAATTTCTACCAGAAGATGGGCATGACACTCAGAGCTGGAGTTCATGCAAAACAATCACCTTTCCAAATAGAAACCTCTCCAAGTTGCCTTTTATGAGCACTCAGGACACTTTCACAAATCATTCCATGCTATAGGCTTTCTGTCCACAAATTTCAAAAAAATATTACCAGGCTTTTAGTCTGCAAGAGTACAAGTTTGTGTTCTTTAAAATACCTTATTCATGGATTCAAGCATAACAAACCCACTTAAAATCAACTATTTTGCGTTCTAAAAGCCAAATTCCAGGGCTTAATTTTTATGTGGAAAATTTCTTCTCAGAGCAAACTTTATAGCACAGTCATAAACCTCAAAGAATGAGGATTTGAGGCAGCGGACATGGTTCTTAGCGGGTGCCACGTCTCAGCATGCCCATCACGTGCAGTGACTCAATGCCTGGTGGCACAGCATGGAGAGTCACCTTCTGTAACATGGGTTTGCCAGTTAGCATGTCCACTTTGTGCCCAGGGGGACTGGGCAGCTGGTCTGAAAATGTCAAATATATTCCATATCAGTCGTGGACATTCTTCCTCCATTCCAAGGGTTTTAGGGTTGTTGGTGGCTGGTAACTCTAAGTTCATTTCCCAGAAAGAAGCCTCTGGTCTGAGTGGGTAAAAACTTCAGGACCATATGGGCCAGGTGCCCACCCTGGCCAACCTCTTACCAGCCCCTTGGCCCTGGGCAAGCACTATCTGGGCCTCATTCCCTCCTCTGCAAGTTGGGAAAGACAGCATATGTCTCCTAGGGCTGATGTGGAGATAATAGGGATGGCATGCCTCAAGATGCCAGAACATAGCAGTAAGTCTTTATATATGTTTGTAAATACTAATCTTTTGCTAATCTTCAAGCCGTGCTTACCTGTGGGAGTTTCTGTTGTGTGTGGGTGTGCCTGTTTGAAAGTATTATGTACCCCAGAAAAACCATGTTTTAATCCTGATCCAATCTTGTAGGAACAGCTGTTTCTTTTAATCCTAATTCAATATTGTAGGCTGGAAAATTTTGATTAGATTATCTCCACAGAGATGTGGCATGCCCAACTGTGGGTGTGACCTTTTGATTACATGGAGATGTGACTCCACCCACTCCAGGTGGATCTTAATTAGTTTACTGGAATCCTTTAAAAGAGGAAACATTTTGGAGAGAGTCAGAAATAACAGAGCTGACAGAGAGAGAGCTGACAGACACTTCAGAGCCAACAGAGAGAGCAAAGACATGGATGTTTGGAGATGCTTGGAGCCCAAAAGATGTTGCTGTGTGCCTTCCTATGAGATAATAAGGAAGCCAGAACCTGGAGAGAGCCAAGGGAAGCCAAGAGGTGAAAGCCAGCCCAAGAGAAGCAAAGTGAGGAACCGTCACAAGAACAGAGGCTGAAAGCAATGGAGCCCAGGAGCAAGGGACCAGCAGATGCCAGCCACATGTCTTCCTAGCTGACAGAGGTATTCCTAGACCCATCAGCCTTTCTTAAATTAAGGTATCTTTCCTGGGTGCCTTAGTTTGGCCATTTTTATAGGCTTAGAACTGTAAACTTGTAACTTATTAAATTCCCTTAATTTTTGAAAAGCCATTCCATTTCTGGCAGCTTGCAAACTAGCACAGTGGGCTACCCACCGGGGCATGGGCAGCGGCCAGGGTGAGCACTCCCAGATGCCGAAGTCAGGATTGAAGCAGGCTGGACATTCACCTGGGATGAAAAGAAAGAGCAACCTGTGACTGACTATTCTTAGGGTGCTGGGTGGGAGCGGAAGCCTCCGCCTGCCCTGGGCTGCCTTGCTCAGACCCCTAGGCTCTCCGCAGCCTTCCCTCCCCACCTTGAGCTTATACAAGCACAAGCCACCGTGAGCACTTGTCAGAGAATTGTCTCGAAGGTCCAGGGTGTTTCCTCCAGACAGCTTTCAATGCTTAGTGAATATTTGTTGAATGAACGAACAAGCTGAAGAACTTAGGAAGGGAAACCTTGAAGCTGGTCTTAGAGTTAGTGACAACAAACTGTTCCTGTTGGTGTGTTGTGCCATTTTCAAGGCCTCTTCCCCATGCAGGGAAACCTCATGCAGCATTGAGATCTTTTATTAATTATACCAGACTCACATTAGTGAGATGGGTTTGCCCATCAGAGTATTCCTTTTATATATTTAAAGGGGGAGGGAACCCTCTGAAAGCAAAATGCTATTTATGTTTTCATGCCTGTATATTTTTGTTCATGCTGTGTGTGCTCCCATGTTCTCTGGATTAAGGAAAAATAAATGCCGGCGCCTGTCTCTTAGAATGAGTGATCCTGGGCTGCTGTGGCCACTAGAGTGAGGTGTTCCCCAGGTGGGGGGCCCTGGTCACGGCTGAGCATCGTCCTCAGATGGGGCTTAAAGGGGATTAAGAACAGAAGTGAAGAATAGAACATGGTGAGGTGGTCCCAGCAGCAGCCAAAGCATGAGAGCTGCCGAGCAGTGCCTGTGTCAGCCAGAGGAGCTGAGGCCGGGGGCCACAGGGGTCCTCGCGGGCTCATAGCTGATGCAGCTGCCCCACCTGCCCTGTCCTGTCAGGGGTGATCGGCTTGTGCACACAAGTGTTTAAGGTTTAAAGATAAACTTTCATCCATGAACTCAAAGGCCTTTTTTAAATTTAATTTATTTTGTATTATCAAACCAAAACAACCACAATCAAACATGAACATTCTTAACATACAAACATTCCGTGTATGGTGTACAATCAGTCGCTCACAGTATCATCACATAGTTGTGTATTCATCACAGTGATCATTTTTTAGAACATTTGCATCACTTCAGAAAAAGAAATAAGAAGAAAAAAGAAAAAACTCATCCATACCATACCCCTGACCCCTCTCTCCCATTGACCACTAGTATTTCCATCTACCCAATATATTTTAACCTTTGTTTTCCAATTTTTTTCTATACCCCTTATCGCTCCCTTTCATTGATCACTAGTATTTCAATCTACTCAATTTATTTTAACGTTTGTTCCCCCTATTATTTATTTATTTTTAATCCATATGTTTGACACAGCTGTCTGGACCGTAGATAAAAAACACATCAACAATGATATAGCTATCACAATGAGACTCTGCGAATGTGGAAACCTTGTGTCTGATGCTCCTTTCAGCTACTATATCAACAAAAGAGTAGAACATATGGAATAGAAATAAATAATAGGGGGAACAAATGAAAAAAATAAGTTTGGTTTGAAATGCTAGTGATAGACGAG
>PVIY010033007.1:0-28454 GCA_004026745.1 Myrmecophaga tridactyla | reverse complement strand
AGAGCTCATTATTATGACATTCTGCGCCCCACACTAACTTTGCCTTGGATTGCCCCCTGCCCCCACCCAGTACAGTGATCGAGTTTTAGGAGGCACTCGATAAACATTTGTCGGGCTGAATTAGCCCCCCAAATGGAAACAGACCTGACTCACAAAGAGAGCAATCAGTCCTATTACACATTAGGCGATTTTTCCAGAGTGCATCCTGCCAAATATTGCACATTCTTTATTATAGCGAGGGTGGCAATATTCATTAAAGGGTAGCGCAGTTTCATTAGAAACCCTTATTTTCAGAATTTTATAACTTGACCACAAAAATTCACTCCAGGCAAAATACTAACTTTCGTCTGGAAGTAAATGGGTTTATTTTATAAATTTTTATGCATTTTCCACACACACACAAACGGCCAGATAAACCATTCTTTAATGGAAGGATTGCAAGAGGAAAACTTGATATTCTGGCATATGAATCAGAAAGAGTCAGAAAGTGTGGTGGGGGAGAAGGGGCTGGCTGTTCACGACATGCACCTCACTGGCCATTTTTACATTTAACCTTTTCCCTGAGCCTTTCCAAGTGTCCCTAACGTCTTACTGACCACCACATACTAAGGGCTTCGTTAAGCCAGAAGCTGCTCTATGCATTTAATGTGTATGGGCTGATGTCCCAAGTCATACCCAATCCTAAAGCCTGAGTATAGTGAAATAATAATAAAGCCCTAAAATGCGTGCTCACCAGAACTTCAGTATATGGCCTTATTTGGAAATAGGGTCTTTGAAGCTGTAACGAAGGTAAGATGATAGCATCCTGGATTCAGGCAGGTCCTGAGCCCATGACTCTTGTCTTTATACGAGAAACACAAAGGAGATTTGGACACAGTGACACAAAAACACATAAAGGAAGAAGGTCAAGTGAAGACGGAGGCGGAGTTTGGGGTGATGCGTCCACAGGGATTGGAGTGAAGCATCCACAGAGTTTGAGGTGATGCATCCACAGAGATTGGGGTGAAGCATACACAGAGTTTGCGGTGATGCGTCCACAGAGATTGGGTGATGCATCTACAGTGATTGGGGTCCTGAGGCTTGCCCCCTGTCCTGCCTGCCCACCAATAAATGTCACTTAGGCCAACACTTGAAGCTTCCTTGACAACAAACCACATGCTTTCAGATGACTTGTCTTCTCAATCCTCTCCCCAGGCCACACAGGAATAAATACAGGGACAACAACAAAAAAGAACTTGGGACTTTTGATTCATAATCCAGTACTCCTTGGACTCACTGAGCAGCTACCTCCTGCTCATTTCTATAGTGCCTTTGTGACTTCTGAATCGAGATGTGCCATGGATCCTTCACGGGGAAGCTTTACAAGCAACCCAGTTTTTCTGGGAAGAGCTGATGACATCAGAAGTCTTCAATTTCCTTCATTTTGATGAAGAAAGCCATACATACAACCTCCTTGAAACTTCATGCATTTAATTTCTTCCCTCATGGTGTCATCATCAAGTGCTTTTTATAGTAGCTCTCATTTCACATGTAACCATCTGTGTTGACGTTGTCAGCACATCCACGCTTAATTTAAAGGAATACTAGAGCAATCTAAAGAGAAAATAAAGCACGTGGAATAACAAAGCATGGGGAAAATGGAGAAAGGTTGACCGATGTCATTGGTGGTCGGTGTGAAGAGATTAAGGGCAATTTTTGCTGCTTTATGCTTTTACTTACTGTCCAAATTGTTCCTGATGAATATTTATTTCATAATTAGAAAAGATAACAGAGCTGCTCACATTCAGGGAGGCCCAGGAAGCCTGCAGAAGTGGCTGCATTTCGTGTGGTTGCTCCTTCTGCCAGGTGGGAGCCACAAAGCCCCCGGGTCCAGGCGGCCTCGCAGAGCCGGGCCCTGTGGAAGAAAAGCTTCTCTTGAGAGCTTCAGCAGCCCAGACGGGGTCTGATTTCAGCTCTGCCCTTGGATCCTGCAGCCATCCAGCCTTAGCAGGCCTTTCCTATCTAAAATGCAAATAAGTTCCTCTGAGTTAATCTGAACCTCCTGCCCCAGATAAGCAAGAGGGAAATGAAAAATATGGAAGGGCCCACCACAATCGAGCCAAGACCAGAGCTGGGCGCTAGACTTTACAGGTAAAGAACTGGGCCCCGACAAGAGGAGATTTTTTCCCAAAACGCACAAATGCTCTAGAAAGAGAAGCAGCCTCAGACAGGCACCCTGGAGGGGAAGGAAGGCCCCGTGGGTGTTCATTCAAGAAGGAGACTGCCCCAGTTTCCCAGGGCTGCCATAAAATGTACCACCAGGGCCACGGTGGCTCAGCAGGCAAGAATGCTCACCTGTCAGGCCAGAGGACCCAGGTTCGATTCCTGGTGCCTGCCCATGTTAAAAAAAAAAAAATGGCCAAAGTAAAAAGTACCACCAACTGGGGGCTGATAAAAACAGATATTTATTCTCTCTGGAGGCTGGAAGTCCGAAATCAAGGTATCACCAGGGCCATGCTCCCTCCAGCGTTTCTGGGAAAGAAACACTTCTTCTGGCTTCTGTGGCTCCCAGCAATGCTTGGCATTCCTTGATGTTTTAGTTTCCCTATTCCTAAAGGAAATACCATGCAATAGGCTAGCTTAAACAGCCTAATTTATTGGCTCACATTTTTGAGGATATGAGAAGTCCAAGTTGAGGCATCATCAAGGCAATTCTTTCTCCCAGAAGACAACAGCATTCTGGGGCTGGCTACTGGTGATCTTTGGTTCTGGGCTTTTCTGTCGTCACAATGCACATGGCAGTCTCTCCTGGCTTCTCGGTTCCATTGACTTCCAGCCTCTGGCTTCTCCCTTTGGCCTTTTCTCTCTCTGACTTTCATTCAGCTTATAAAGAACACCAGTGATCCAGCTCAAAGCTCCACCTGATTCATTTGGGCCACACCTTAACTGAAGTAACATCTTGAAGAGATTTTGTTTACAATGGGTAAGTGGATTAACTTCAATGACGTGTTTTTCTGGGGTACATAAACCACCACACTTGTTTTGTTGCTATGTCTCTGCCTCTTTCTCCTCATGCTCTTCTTTCTTGTCTCC
Source organism: Myrmecophaga tridactyla (assembly GCA_004026745.1). NCBI lineage: Eukaryota > Metazoa > Chordata > Mammalia > Pilosa > Myrmecophagidae > Myrmecophaga > Myrmecophaga tridactyla. The sequence goes on along the minus strand of PVIY010033007.1, from coordinate 25,382 downwards.
AGCCTCACACAGCCTTCCCCTTTGCCTGCCTTGTCTCCTTCCCCTTCTTACAAGGATGCCAGTCATAGGGAGTAAGGGCCCACCTTGTTCCTGTTTGGCCTCATCTTAATGAATAAGATCTTCCAAGACCCTGTGAGGTCACCTACGCAGGCCCGGGGCTTAGAACTTGACTAAGTCTTTGGAGGGATGTAGTTCATCCCCTAAAAGAGACGTACCCAAGTTTCTAGGATCCTGGTACTCTTAGCCCTCCCTGAGACTGTCCCTCCCAAATCACACATCCTGACAGTCTGTTACAATGGCCACTTTGAACAGCTGGTCATCCCATCAACAGTTGACAACTATTGATTGAGTGCGACCAAAGAACAACCCAGAGGCCTTCAGGTTAGACATCCACAGACACACACTCAGGAGAGAGAGAGACAGCCATAGACTGTGGTCAGGGCACAAAGGCAGAAACGGGATGTCAAAGGGGGTGGGAGGAGGGATACAGGCAGTCTGAGAACAATGAGTCTTGTTTACACATTTTTGGAATAAATTGATGTGCTGGCTCCTAACAGTGAATTTGATCTGGACAACTAGAGGGTAAGCAGATGGAATGAAGAAGTGAAGAGAACCATCCTGGCTATGTTTTGGAGTCTCCAGGAAACCTCAAAAGCCTGGCTGGGCAGCACGCACTCCAGGCCAGCCCTGCAGAAGGCCCTGCTCCTTCTCCAGCACCTCCACCTTGGGCCAGGTGAGCCCCTCCAAGGAGTTTCTCAGCCCCAGCCAGAGAAACTGTGCCAGGAGCTCGGAACCCTGCCCTGCCCTCATGGCCTCTCATGTCTATCAACTAAATAATCCAGTCCTGTCCCAAGTTAAACAGCAGGAGGTGGCAAGGTAGGTGGCAGCCCTCTTTCTCTGATGATGTTCTCATTTCCTTTGCAAGTCTTCTCAAGTGTCTGGCAGAGACAGCCAGGGCTTTTGTCTTTGTTTCCCAGTGTTGCTGCCACAAACTGGGTGGCTGAAAACAACAGTGTATTGTCTCAAAGCTCTGGAGGCCAAAGTCCAAAGTCAAGGTGTGGGCAGGGCCGTGTTCCCTCTAAAACACGAGGGGAGTGTCCTTCCTTGCCATCTCCCAGTATTGGCTGGTTGCCAGCAATCCTTGGTGTTCCTTGGCTTGCAGCTGCTGCACTCCAATTTCTGCCTGTCTTCCTGTTGCATCTATCTTCCTTTCTCAGTGTCTCTGTCCCTGTGTCCAAATTTCCCTCCTCTAATAAGGAACACCAGGGATTGGGTTAAAACCCACCATAATTCAGCGTGACCTCATTTTACCTTGAGTGCATCTGCAAAGACCCTATTTCCAAGTAAAGTCATATTTTGAGTACAGAGTGTTTATGAATTTGAGAGGGACACCATTCAACCCAGTATATCTGGGGCACTGGCCAGGTCAGACTTTGAGCTCCAGCCACCCTTGGGTCCCCTGAGAAGCAGCTCTGAGAAGAACCTCAGCATGCACATTTGCCTGGGGAATTTCCAGTTTCAGCACCAAAATTTCCATGCCCCAGGAAACCCACTAGTCCAAGTGTGCAGGCTGGTTATTAAGGACGGAGGGAATGGAATCAGGATTGGAAAGTGGGAGAAGTTGGATCTCAACTCAGACCCAACAACGGCCTCAGCCAACACCCACGGAATGCTCTGGAGCTGAGACAGCCCTCCAGAGTTGTCCTGTGTCAGGCCGAGCCAGCCAGGAGTTCCTTGCCTCTTTTGCTTCCATTCGTCCCTGGGTGTGGACCGTCCTGGAAAGGGGTGTGACCTTGGGTGAGGCAGCGTGCTACAGCTGAGGCCACCCCCAAAAGGCTGACAGCACCACCCACAGCAGGGGCCCCAAGGCCTTCACGGATGGGGGTCTGGGGGGGGGGCACATCCCACTGTCCATTCTGTTCTTCTGAGCTGTACATCTGGGCAGTTTCCTCAAATGTACTTCAAAGGGAAGAGGACATCTGAAAAATGAAGAAATTACCTATAATTATGCCTAAGAGTCACTTCCAGAGAACCTCTTTTGTTACTCAAATGTGGCCTCTTTTCTCTCTCTAAGCCTAATTCTGCAAATAAACTCATCACCCTCCCTCCTGGGTAGGATAAGACATCCAGGGGTATAAGTCTCCCTGACAACATGCGACATGACTCCCAGGGATGAGCCTGGCCCTGGCACTGTGGGATTGACAATGCTTCCTGACCAAAAGGGGGAAAATAAATGGAACAAAATAAGGTTTCAATGGCCAAGAGATTTCAACTAGAGTCAAGTGGCTATTCTGGAGGCTACTTTTATGCACGCTTCAGCTAGATATTGCTAATTGCTATGGTATGGCAAGCCCCAACCAACAATATTCTTATAAACCCAGGCTCTATCTGAGACTTTATCATTGTTTTACTCAGATTATTTTTCAGAAAACTAAACCTTCCAGATTGTTCCTATGCCAGATATGCCCTGAAACCCAGAGGCACCAGTCTCTCTAAGAACATCAACCAGTTCTATCCCTTACACCACCATGTCAACACCCCTTGTCAACATGAAGTTAGAATGGTCATTGCCCAAATATCCCTAGAGACTGAGAGAAGGATCTAATAAGAAAGAAGAGTAGTAACAGAGGAGATGGGATTTAACAAATGAGTATGACTACTGACACTTCTTTTTAGTCTCCAGTGTTTATGAAAACAGCTAGAAGGAAATATCTGAAATTGTGAAACTGGAACCCATACCATACCTGGAAGTTTGTTCTATAACTACTAGTTGAAATGTACTTGGAATCTATCACTTTTTGGCGTATGTTATATTTCACAATAAAAAATATTTAGAAAGCATAAAAGGAAATTGACTAGCATGTAGAAGGATCTCCACCAAGGGGGCTTAGGTTCACTTCCACCACCCTGGCCCCAGGGTCCACCTCTAGGACCAAGAAGCAAGAGCCCCAGGAGCGTGACTGTGAAAGATTGACACAGCTGGCAACAATAACTTGTCTTTATAGGGTCCTCACAGCTCATACCTGGCACTGTTCTTTTGTTTGTTTTTTACAGTTTTTTCTTTTTTTAAAAAATTATTTTCTGGTTTTTTTTATCATTCACTGTTTTTTTAATATATATTTTTATTGACACATCTTCGCACACATACAGTCCATACATGGTGTACAATCAGTGGCTCACAATATCATCACAGTTGTGTATTCATCACCATGATTAGTTTTTAGAACATTTGTATCACTCCAGAAAAAAGAAATAAAAAGAAAAAAGAAACAACTTATGCATCCCATATCCCTTACTCCTCCCTCTCATTGACCACTAGTATTTCCATCTACCCAATTCACTTTATCCCTCATCCCCCTATTATTCATTTATTTTTATCCTTTTTTTTTTTACTTATCTGTCCATACTCTGGATAAAAGGAACATCAGACACAAGGTTTTCATAATCACGCAGTCACATTGTAAAAGTTTTATCTTTATACAATCATCTTCAAGAAACAAGGCTACTGGAACACAGCTCAACAGTTTCAGGTTACCTCCCTCCAGCCACTCCAATATACCATAAACTAAAAAGATTTATCTGTATAATGCATAAGAATAACCTCCAGGGTAACCTCTCAACTCTGTTTGAATCTTTCAGCCACTAAACTTTATTTTGTCTCATTTCTCTCTTCCCCCTTTGGGTAAAGAAGGCTTTCTCAACCCCAAGATGCTGGGTCCCAACTCATCCCAGGAATTTTGTCCCATGTTGCCAGGAAGATTTATACCCCCGGGAGTCATGTCCCATGTAGGCGGGAGGGCAGTGAGTTCACCTGCTGAAGTGGCTTACGGAGAGGGGCCACATCTGAGCAACAAAAGAGGTTCTCTGGAGGTGACTCAGCATAATTTTAAGTAGGCTTAGCCTATCCTTTGCAGGAAAAAGTTTCATAGGGACAACCCCAAGACCGAGGGCTTGGTCTATTGATTTGGCTGTCCTCACTGCTTGCGAGAATATTAAAATGTCTCCAAATGCTGAGGTTGAATACTTCATCCTTCTCCCCAGTTCCCTAAGGGGACTTTGCAAATACTTTATTCATTGCCTGGTGCCATTTTAAACACTTTGCCCACATTAGCTCATCTGAGCTTCATAACAACCCAGTGAGGTAAGTACGATGATTCTCCCCATTTCACAGATGGGGAAACCGAGACACAGACATGCTCATAACTTGCCAAAACTTCTGTTTCTTCTGTTTCTTCAGAGAACACTGGCTGACACAGATGTGAAGTACATTTTGCAAAGTCAGCCTCTATTTGAGCTTCCAGAACCCAGGTAGGTTGGCAGAACAGACTGGTGTCCACGAGCCAGCTCTGTACAAGGTGAGACCTCTCTCTGGTCCTGTTCCACCCAGGCAGTGGGAACACACCACAGTCTCTGATCCCTTCTACCTTTAATGGCCACACCCTTAGGTGAATGGCTTCAAGTCTGTTAGTAATTCTTGAGTGTTTACTATGTGCCATTCATTTGATAAAAAATTATTGAGCAGTTATTACATGCCTAGCATCCACACCTTGATGCTAAGGGCTGTGGGAAAGTGAAGAATTAGTCAGGACCTTCTCACCTGGAAAGAGTGCAGAGAAGCACAGGATGTTAGAGCATAGCATGGTAAACCCTCAAAGAGTTTTGTGTTAATGTAATTTTATTGAGATATATTCACACACCATACAATCCACCCAAAGTATACCATCAGTGCCTCCTAGTATCATCGCATAATTATGCAAACATCACCACAATCAATTTTGGAACATTTCCATTACTCCAATAATAATAAGAAGATAAAAAATATATATAAAAGAAAACCCAAAATATCCCATACCCTTTGTTTCAGTTTGCTAATGTTGCCTGAATGCAATATACCAAAAATGTGTTGGCTTTTATAAAGGGGATTTATTAAGTTACATATTTACAGTTCTAAGGCCACAAAAATGTCCAAACTAAGGCATCCAGAGAAAGATAACTTGACTCCAAAGAAAGACTGATGACTGTCAGATGGGCAGGCACATGGCTGGCATCTGCTGGTTCTTTTGCTTTAGGGTTGCATTGCTTCCAGTTTGAGTCCAGTGGTTTTCGAGCATCTCCAAAAATTTGTGCTGAGCTTTTTCCCAAAATGTTGCTCTGTGTTGGCTCTTTTAAGGACTCCAGTAAATTAATTAAGGTATACCTTAAATGGGCGGGGCCACATTTCCGTGGAGATAATGTAATCGAAAGGTCCCACCCACAATGGGTGTGTCACATCTCCAAGGAAACAACCTAATCAAAGTTTCTACCCTAAACAATAGGTCTGTCCCCTCAAGATTAGATTAGGATTAAAAGAAAATGGCTTTTCTGGAGTACATAACAATTTCAAAACAGCATACTCCTTATTCACCCCATGGTGACCTCTAGTATTGATGTGGTATATATGTTACTGTTGATAAGAGAATATTAAGATATTGCTGTAACTTATAGTCCATAAATTACAGTTTGCAATAGGTACATCCTCAAAGAGTTTTTGATTTAATTAAATAGCTCAGTTAGGCTTCTATTTTAAACTCCCCAAACCAGTGCTCATATCACAGAAGCACTTTTTTTTTTTTGGAATGACTTTATTGAGATATATTTCTCATACTATTCAATTCATCCATTTAAAATATACAATTCAATAGTTTTTAACATATTCACAGAATTGTACAACCATCACCACAATCAAATTTAGAAGATTTTTTCACCCCATAAAACAACCCGTCTCCTTTAGCTATTGCCTCAAGCTCCTATACACACACACACACACACACCAATTCTATGCAACTATTAATTACTTTTTGTCCCCATAGATTTGTCTCTTCTGGACATTTGATATAAATGGAATCATACAATATGTGGTCTTTTGTGATCAACTGCTTTCACTTAGCATAATGTTTTCAAGGGTGCCCATGTTGTACTATGTGTCAGTACTTCATCCTTTTTTTATGGTGGAATAATATTTCATTGTACAGATATACCATATTTTGTTTATCCATTCATCAGCTTATAAACATTTGAGTTGTTTCTACTTTTTCATTATTATGAATATGCTGCTATGAAGTTCATATACAAGCTTTTGTGAGGACATGTGTTTTCAATTCTCTTGGGTGCATACCTAGGAGCAGAATTGCTCGATCAAATGGGGACTCTGTTTAACTTTTGAGGAACCCCAGACTCTTTCCCAAAGTAGTTGTACCATTTTATATTCCCAACAGCCATGAACAAGGGCTACAATTTGTCCACTTCCTCACCAACACTTGTTATTTTCTGTCTTTTTAGTTCTAACCAACCTAGAGGGTGAGAAATGGTATAGTATTTTTTTAGTTACCTTTTACTGAGCTCTTAGAAAGTGCTAGAAAAATGTACCAAGAATTTTCCATGCACTGTGTAATTTATTCCTCTCTACGAGTCTATGAGGCAAGTGCTGTTTTCTCTCTTTTATCATGAATACAGAGGTTTAGAGAGGTAAACCACCTTGTCCATGATTGTTCAGCTCAATCACGAGGGGGTAACTGTGATAGCTATTTGTCTCCCATTTGCCTGCTGTAAAATGGGTATAATATAGAATAATATGCATTTTATGGCATGACAAGAAAAGGAAATGAAATAATATGCATGAATGCCTAGCCTATTCATTCCTTTGCACCTTTATTCATTCAACAAGCATGTCTTGAGCATCTGCTGTGAGCCAGGTGTGCGCTAGGTGTAGGGATCACCTTGGACCTTCATCCTCAGAGTGCGATGGGCAGACCAGCAGCAGCAGTACCAGGAGCTTGTTAGAAATACAGATGTCCCACACCAGATCTCCTGAACCAGAATCTGAATTTTATGAAGATCCCCAAGTGATTCATTAGTGCAGTAGAAGTTTGAGAACTGTGGCCTGAGAGTGGCGGTTTCAACCCAGACTGCCTATTAGAATCACCTGGGAACCTTTAACAACTAGAAATACCAGCTTCTTTCCCCCAGGATGCCCTGCCACTCCCAACTCTGACTCAATTGGTCTGGGATGGGGCCCAAGGGTGGGATGCCTTTTACAGCTGCTCTCTCCCTTCCAGGTAACTCAATTGTGCCATCAGAGTTGAGAACTTTTGCACTAGAGACTAAATGAGATGTGGCCCCTGCCCTTTTAGAACGCTCAGTCTAATGGCAGACCTGGCTTTGGAACCCAGTAAGCATGGGAAAAATTATGCAAGGACTCAACTGATAGCAGTACACACAGAGTTCAGACTCTCTCCCACAGAAGGAGGTAAGGTGATTTTCATTTCAAAAATTTTTCCCCAAAATATACATTCAAGTCCTAATCCCTGGTGCCTGTGAACAGAACCTTGTTTGGAAGTAGTGTGTTTGCAGGTGTACTTCATTACGATGATATCATGCCGGTTTGAGGCGGTCCCTTGTCCAGTGTGAGTGATATCCTCAGAAGAGCAAGGAAATATGGACACAGACAGATAGACACATGGAGAGAAGATGGCCAAGGGAAGACAGAGGCAGAAACTGGAGGAATGAAGCTACACGTAAGGGAACACCAAGGGGTGCTGGAAGCCACCAGAAGCTAGGAGAGAGGCCTGGAGCAGATTCTTTCTTACATCCTTGAATTCAGGCTTCCGGCCTCCAGTACTGCGAGGAAATAGATTTCTATTGTTTTCACCAGCCAATCAGTGGTACTTTGTTACAGCAGCTCCAGGAAATGAATACAGGTTAGGATATTGTAGAAATTACCTGGGCAAGAGTGATGGGGTCTGGATGGAGAAGCCACAACAGGTTCCCAAAATGTGTAGGAGATGACCTGGCAGAACCTAGTAAAGGTGAAGCAGAGAGAGGAGTTGATGATGACTGGCTGATTGAAGGGGGAACTGGTGGCAGCTTCCTAGGCACAGAGCTGTGGCCATGAAAATAAAGAGTTAACATAGGGGCAAGTTGAGTTTGAGGGGCCTTTGGAACATTCCAGGGGTGATTGTGGCAGGTCACAGGAGAGGCAGGTCTGAGGCTTAGCAAAGAGGTGGAGGGATAGAGACTGAAGTTGGGAGCATGAAGAAATGACAGCCTTTTTTTTTTTTTTTGATAGATATGTGGGTGCCTTATTAAGTCATGTTCTACGGATGGACTTGTATGCATGAAACTTCACCCCTTTGTGGGATCATCTAACTTTCCAGAGAAGTGGCACATTTCTCAATCAAAACCCTGGGCCAGAATGCCCTGAGAAGGGGGATAAGTAGACATCCTCTCCTTTTGGTCTGGAATCTAGGAGCATGAAAGGTGCCCTGGAGAGCTCCCTGCTGGTAAATAGTCACATTAAGTAAGTACATGCCTGTATTAGTTTACCAGAGCTGCTATGACAAGTATCAAACAATGGTGTTGTGGTTTAGAGCTGTATGTACCCCAGAAAAGATCATGTTCCTGTAGATGTGGACTTATGGTAAGTAGGATCTTAAGTTGAGATGTAACCCATTCATTCACAATTGGTTGCAATACTTTTACTGGAATTCTTTATAAGAGGATAAAAGACAGAGAGGAGACACAGAGAAGTTCAGAGCAAAAAAGTCAAAGAAACTTAAAGAGATCGACATAGAAACTAAGAGAGACAGAGTCTAAAAGAGAGAAACATGCAGAAGCTCAGAGAGAAAACCGCTGAAGCCAGAACGTGGAAGCAATGAAACCTGGGAGAGAAGGGAGAGACCAGCAGATGTGCCATGTGCCTTTCCATGTGACAGAGACCCGAGGATGCCGGCAATCCATCTTCAGATTCCAAGTATTGTCTTGTCGATGCCTTGATTTGGACATTTTCATAGCCTCAGAATTGTAGACTTGTAAGTTAATAAATACCCATTGTAAAAGCCAACCCATTTCTAGTATATTGCATTTTGTCAGCTTTAGCAAACTAAAGCACATGGTGATCTCTCTTTCTTCTCTGCCTTTTACTTCTTCTGGCCTCTTTTGAGTGATTGCATCTGAATTTACTCTGTTTACAACGCCTCCAGTTACATGGATTAAGGCTCACCCTGATTCAATCAGGCTTTATCTAAATAGAATCTTCAAAGATCCTATTCACAAAGAAGTCTACACCTTAACTAATAGCAATATCTTCAAAGGTCCAACTTATAAATGGGTCCACACCCACAATAACTTGATTAAGACTTGAATGCATCTTTTGTGGGGGACATGATTCAAACCCCAACAATGCCTATAACCCAGAGACCCCTTGCCTGGGGAGAAACCCAGAGAAATTCTCACACAGGACTTAAATGGGCAAGGGGATTCTCTTTAGTATCATTTGTGCCAGTGGCTTGGTGCCCACCCATCACTGGGGAAGCAGATGAGTGAAATGTGGTGGCTAATCATCGTGGAGTACAGGGGATGGCCAAGTGAACAAAGTACAATACAGAACCAATTCCACAGTCCGATAACATGCATGAAAATAAAAAATCCATGAACATGACTATATATTTTACAAGTATGAAAATACAAAGATATCCATCATACATTACCCATCCGTAGGCAACCATGGAGAAGGAGGTGGAGGGCAAGAGAGCAAGTAAAAAATAGAGACAAAAAGAGAACAAATAAAGCAACAAAGGAGACTCACATGGACAAATGATGAAAGTATACCATGAATTTTGATAAGTAGGATTAATTAAATTCTCTACTTCTGATGTCCAAAGACAAAACTAGAGAAGAGGTAGCCCTGTGTGCTCTTGGCAAGTTGATGCCTGACTTGTGCTGAGGGTAAAATAAAAAAAAGAAAAGTCTCTCATCCCAGGGATCCTCACAGAACGGGACATGTCCCACCAATCCTGGAGAACAAGTTGGCTCTGGTGGTGTCCAGCCTCCAAGATGGCACCCAACGAGCCACACCTTCCTCTCCTAGTATGTGTGCTCCTGTGCAGTCCCTTCCCATATTGAATTCTACTGGTTAAGAATAAATATGATGAAAATGTGAATATGTGACTTCAGAGGTTAAATAAAATGTATTGTGGCTTCTGCATTGATAACTCACTCTAAGGAAATCCAGCTGCCATGTCATGAAGACATTCAGGCAGCCCTGTGAAGAAGCCATGTGAAGAGGAACTGAGCCCCCAGCCAATAATCAGTAAGAACTTGCTGGTCACGTGAGTGAGCCACCTTGGACATGGATCCTTCAGCCCCAGTTCTGCCTTCAGGTGTCTTTGTCCCCAGCGAACACATGACAGCAATGGCATGAGAGACCTTGTGAGAACTGCCCTCTGAGGCCTTCCTGAATTCCTGGCCCACAGAAACCATGAGTGTACTGAGTGATTGTGTTATGCCACAAAATTTCAGGGTAATTTCTCAATTGTGCTTTAAGAACTCCGAGGGGAAGGATTTTGTTCACTCTTAGGCCAGAAATTTGTCAGAAAAATCAGGCTCTTCTTGACATGTCCCAGAAAAGGATGGAGTCAGACAGCAAGAATTCCAAAGGATAAAAAACTCAGACAGAAACCCTGCTGAGCTTCCCTTTCCCACCAGGCAATTCCTGGCTCAGCCTCACCTGGGAGATGGTTGTGTTATTTTATGAAGGGAGATGGCATTGCCTTGCAGGTACCTCCAGGCCTAAAGTGATGGCAGAAACCATGCAGTTGGATGAAATAACTCCAGGAAGAGTGTATTTCCAGTGAGCAGAAACAGAGAGCTGAAGCTGGAGGCCTGGGGATCAGCAACCATCAAAGAATCCACTTTGGAAGAAGAGCCATGGGAAGAGGTAAAAAGAGGAGGAGAGCCAGGGAAGGAGAGAGTCTCAGAAGTCAAGGAAAAGGAGAGTTTTAAAAAGGAGCATTTTGTAACTGACAAACAGACCATGGAAGAGCAATGTAACTTATTTCTTAGAAAAAGAAAAGAAGGAACAAGGTATGGAGAAAATAACAAATCCTGCAGGGATCAAGAAGGAGCATTTGACCCTACATGGGTTCAATAAATACTCTCCTAGCCTGTCCTCCTGCTGGGACTTTCTTTTCTGGACCCAAACTACCTGCACAACGGCCACAACTCATCCTGCAATACACATACCTTCTTTGAGAAGGCAAAGTCATTTCACTCTTCCCCATTTCTGATTCTCCTCTTCAGAAAAGAACCCATCTCCAGAAACTGCTGAATGCAGGGTTTTAGCAGAAAGATAGGTTCTGTCTTCGGCTCCCATTTTCCCTTCCCAATTGATGTTCCCTTTTGTGTCTGCTTGCTTTGTCTGCTTGTGAACACCGTGATTTCTCTGAGCATCCCAGGAAGAGGGATTGCACGCAGCCTCAACCTGGTGTGCTGAAACCTCCCCGAGGAATCGCACAATCATCTTCAGTGAGCGGAGGACAATGAGGAGGTGTCTTATTACATAATCGAGAAGACAATGTCTTTTATGCTCAGTCTGGTTCCCTTTTCACACTAAATTAATCTTAATAAGCATCTGCTTCGACTAAAGGAAGTTTTGTGATAATTCAACCGTGACCTCTGTAAAAGTCCAAATGATTTCACTTCAGCCCCTCAGCTCCGGGTATCCTATTGAAAGAGTCGTCTTTATTTCATGATCATCAGCGTGTTAACATGAGCTGATTAATCCCATCAACCTAACTCCACTGATGGGACGCAGCCCAGGGCTATGACATCATTAGCTTTGGGACTCCGTTGCACAGGATCTCAGGCTGGCCAGTCAGCTGGTGCCACAGGTCATTCGATCCAGCTTTCTTGTTGCTGGGAATTAAAAGCAGATTCTCCCTCTGGCTCATTCTCTGGCTCCAAGATCCAGGTAACACCGTCCCAACCATGGTTCTACTGGGACCATGTGTAGAGGGGCCAGTTAGGCTGAGCTCCTCATGGGAACGTTCAAGGCCAGACAATTGGATACTCAGCCAGGGTGCAGAACCCACCACTCATGGGTTTCCCTGGCCACCGTGATCTCGTCTCACCTCTGGCTTTCCTCTTTGATCATCTCTGAACATACCTCCCTTGTGGACTGGATTATACACTTTTCCAGGGTTCCTACTGATCTGGGCATTTGTGTCCCTTCCACCTGGCCATTCTCCCTCTCTCTCAACTTCTACATCCCAATGATCTTTAAGAGAATTGCTTTTCCATATCACATGTATATGGAGAAAGTCAATCAAGGAATTCTGCCCTCCTTTAGCCCAGCAGTTCTCAAAGTGTGAGCCTGAGGCCAGCAGAATCAGTACCACCATGGAATTTGTAAGAAATGCAAATTCTCAGGATTCCTTCCCCAGACCTGTTGAATCAGAAAGTCTGGGAGTGGGGTCCAGCACGCTGAGCTTCAAGAAGCCCTTGCAGTGGTTCTGACATACACTGTTGCCAAAGGCAGGCATGGAAATGGATTACTCAGCTGGTCACTGTGGTCAACCAATTAATGGTGCTGCAAAGATGTCCACATCCTAATCCCCAGAATCTGTGAATGTGTCACCTGACATGTCAAAAGGGACTTTGCCAATGTGATTAAGTTATGGATCAGAGGTGGAAATGTGACCCTGAATTTCTCAGGGAGCCCAATATAATCACAACAATCCCTCTAAGTGGGTCAGAGTCACCAAGAGAAGAGATAAGGATGGAAGCAGAAGACTACACTGCTGTTGCTTTGAAGATGGGGGAGGGGGCTATGAGCCAAGGAATATAGGAGGTCTCTAGATACTGGAAAAGGTAGGGAGCATATTCTCCCCTGGAGCTTCCAGAAGAAATGCAACCCTGCTGTTACTTTGATTTTAGCCCAGTGAGACAAATTTTGGGCTTCTCCCCCTACCCCCATCATTTAAGATGATAAATGAGCGTGGCTTTGAGCTGCTAAGTTTGTGGCCATTTGTTACAGCAGCCACAGGATACTGTGGACTTGAGTCTTGAGCAGAGTGATATGAACATGGGGAAAACAGAGTCGGGGCCAATGCACACCAACATTCGGTTTCTGATCCACTCCTGTTACCTGCAGCCCCACAGGTCCCCTGCTTCCTGTCCTTCCAGAGCCTGGTTCCTCACTTGTTCTGTTGGTTCTACGAGCTATAACAGTCTTCCTAGAGATCGCTTTTCAGCTTCGGTTGACAAGATTGGTATTAATTGCTTACAACCAATGCAATTTCCCTAACTCCCTTTCAAAGGGCAAATCTGGAAGACAATGGGAGTAGTGGATGGGCTGACACTCAATTCTAAGCTCACCCTGACCAGGCACTGTCTGGGAGCTTTATTCATTTAAAGCTTGTAGGTGAAGTGTCCCCTTCATCTTAACAAGGAAACTTAAGGCTCAGAGCGTGTGAGGGACCTGCCTAAGACTTTGTGTCTGCCCTTGCTCTAAGAAGCACAAAGACCTTAGAGCTGTGGGAGTTGTGAGCTCGCTTTTTCTCCTGTATGATGGACAGTGAGGTTCCCACCAGCAGGGTAGAACTGAAGACGCAAAGCTATAAAGGAGCTGGGGGGGAGCAAGCCCCCAACAGATGTTCACTCCTTCAAACGAAGCAAGGAACACAGATGAGAAAACCACAGCCCAGAGAGAATAAGCAACCAGCCAGACTCAGCCAGCCAACGGGTGACAAGGTCAGAAACGCGCTCTCATCCCACCTCTAGAAGGCTCAGGAAGCTTTCGTGGCAATCTTAGCCATCGGTTATAGAGCCACCCCTTTTCACGGGAAGTTACTAGCACTGGTGGTGGTATTTTAAACTCGATCTTGGGAGTAGAAATACTTTTTTTCTTAATATTTTAAGGAACGTTTCACTTCTCCTTTTTATTTTAGATCATAACTTGGATATGAAGACATGCGCTGATTTGGCCTTCCTTTCATTCGGCATTTGGGGCTGGAAGGCTGCCGGGTTAGGCACAGAGACCCCATTCAATTCTCTCAAGTTTTCTGCATAGACACACATGCGAGTGCATCACAAAATGAAACCGAGGTGGAGGGGGTCGGAAAGTCAGGAAGAAAAGCCAATCAGACCTCCACCGTGTCGCTGTCCCACAGCCTCACCCACACCGAACACAGTCAGCTGGGAAGGCCCTGAGTCCACCGCACACCTGGCTTAGATTTCAGTCCCTCGGCCTGGCGCTGAGATTTAAACACAAATATCCTGTAAGAGGAAATGAGTTGGTGCTGGCTCCACGACTCGCAGATTTGGTCCTCTCCTCTCATTTTAGCAAGGAGCAGAGGAGAGGAAGAGGCCCGCCCCAGGGGTGGTAGAGCAAGCACTGGATTTGGAGGCAGAGGACCAGGCTTCCAGCCCCTACTCCACCCCACCCCTCCCCACCACCGACTCAGGATGTGAGCTCATGCAAACCACTTGCCATCTCTGGGCCTCAGTTTCCACATTTAAGAAAGGGAAAAGCAATGCATTATACTGAAGAGAGACTCAGGACTCCTGAATTCACTCGGCTCCATGAGATATTTACTGAGCACCTGTTATGTTCAGCCAGGAGAGCACATCCTTCCCATGAGGAGTTCATTGATGGGGGACAGGAAATGTCTCATCTACAGCCTCAGCTCTGTCACTAACCAGAATCCTGGACAGTCCTTCCTGCTCAGGCTGCCTCAGTTTCTCCGATGGGAATGGTGGGACTTAGCCATCTTGGTTTCAGAGGACCTTTGAGGAATGCAACGACAGCTCATATTCAGGAAAACAGTCTTTCCTTGCAACTGCTGGGGCCTCCCCCACCCACTGAAGTCCACCCAGGAGAGGGTCCAGAGACCCCAGTGAGTCTCTGGTTCCTGCCAGTCGTAATGTTTCCCACCCCGAGTGCCTGGTCCTCCGCAAATGATTAGGGTGATCTGGGACAAGACATGCCCTCTTCATTCTCAAACATGAGCTAACGTGCAAGGGAATCCAAACTATGGGATGTCTTACAAAATCAAAGCACCATGGGGTCCCTCCCTCACTCCACATTGGTCCCCCACCTTTCTTTCCTCAGGAAAGAGAACCCACGCTGAGTTAGAAACTTTCTATATGATAAGTCTTATGCAAAACAATTCAGATGTCTGCTTCCAGCTATCAAAAAGTGGCTGGTCATGGACTAAACCTTCCAACTGAGAACAACTATAAAAGCTGATTTTTTTTTTTTTGGTGGGGGGACCCGACACACTGTTTGGAGGCATTGGAGACTAGCCAAGGCAGGTGGAACAGAGGGATCAAGAGCCCAGAGAAACACATTAAAGTGAGCACAGCATTCCCTGCTGTTTTCAACCCATAGGGCACTGTTTGCAGGGCAGGCACAGAGGCCAAACTGAATGCAGTGACCTGGAGCCTGGAGCCATCTCACTGGGATAAGATGGATAGGAAAGAAAAACACTCAAATTCAGGGGTAACAAGTAGCCGGGACTTCTGGGACAAGACACCTGAGAATGAGGAGTCACAGAGAATTGAGTCCTACAAGTCTACACTCAATTTCTCCTCAAGAAATTTACCAAATCCTAAACTATATAACCATGGGAGAGACTCAAAGAACCTAGGTAGAAAGCAACCACTAAGAGGCTAAAAGCTCAGCAGACAAAAAAAAATCAACTCAAAATGGATGAAAAACCTAAATGTAAGAGCTAAAAATCCATAAAGTTTTTAGAAGAAAATATAAGGGTAAATCTTCAGGACCTTGTATTAGACAATGGATTCTTGGATATGACACCAAAAACACAAGCAATAAACAAAAAAACAGATAAGTTGGATTTCATGAAAATTTAAAACTTTTGTACATCAAAGAGCATTATCAAGAAAGTGAAAAGATAGCTTGCAGGATGCAAGAAAATAGTTGCAAATCATGTATCTGATAAGGGTTTAATATCCAGAATATATAAAGAAATCCTGCAACTCAGCAACAAAAAGACAAACAACCCAATGAACCCAATGGGGGAAAAAAAAACGGGTAAAAGACTTATCAAACATTTCTCCAAAGAAGATAAACAAGTGACCAATAATCACATGCTCAACATCATTAGTCATTAGAGAAATGCAAATCAAAACCACAATGAGACAATATTCCATACCCTCCAGGATAGCTGGTGGGAATATAAAGTGGGGCGGTTGCTGTAGAAAACAAGTTGATAGTTCTTCAAAAAGTTAAACATGGAATTACTCTATGATCCGGCAATTTCACTCCTAGGAATCTGCCCAAAAGAATTACATGCAGGGGCTTGACAGATACTTGTATGCCAATATTCATAGCAGCATTAACATAATTGCCAAAAGAAGGATGAGAACAACCCAAATGTCCATTAACAGATGAGGGGATAAACAAAATGTGGTTTATACATACAATGAAATATTATTCAGCCATCAAAAGGAATGTGTTCTGATGCATGCTGTGACATGGATGCACCTTGAAAACGTTAAGTGGAATAAGCCAGATACCAAAGGATGAATATTGGATTGATTCCACTTGAATGGATTACCCAGAATAGGCAAATTCATAGAGACAGAAAGTAGATTAGAAGTTACCAGTGGCTGGGGTTGGGGGGGTGGGGTAGAGGGAGTAGGAATAGGGCTTTAATGCTTAATGGGTGAAGAGGCTTGATTTGGAGTGGTGAAAAAGTTTTGGTAATGGATGGTGGTGATGGCAGCACAACATTGTACACATACTTAATGTGACTGAATTGTACATTTAAAAACAGTTGAAATGGCAATTTTATACTATGTGTATTTTACCACAATAATTTTTTTTTTAATCTGAGCAGAAAATATGGCATTCTTACAGAGCTGAAGAAACAAATATTGGAGTTCAGGGCCAATCAAGTGTGCAAATTCCTAATAAACATGTCAGGTTTCCAGCTGGGATCCCGTACCCTAAGTATAGGAGCAAATGGGAAATAGACCAGTCTTGACTAGATAAAGATGATTCAGCCATACTCTATCAACCAACAAGGAAAAGAGTAAACCCTTTCTGGAAGAATATAATGTCATCCAAAGGCTCTACAATTTTTTACACACACTTTTCAGCATGCAATAAGAAATTACCAAGTAGGCCAGGCAACAGGATTAACTACTGAAAATCAAGAGAAAAACAGTCAAAACTGACCACAGGGAACCCAGGTATTGGAATTTTAGACATAGACTTTAAAATAACTATGATTAAAATGCTCAAGAAAATAGATGAAATGATGGAGAAAATCACCAGAAACTGGAATAGTAAAAAAAACAGAGATCAATTAGAAATCCTAGAAGTGAAAAATAATGATAAAAATTGAGATTTAAGATTTCAATAGTTAGACTGATAGATCTATCAGAAGAACTGATGAACTGGAAAATAGGGGTATAAAAATATTCAAACTAAAACAGAGAGAAAAAAAGGATAAACACTCAGAAACATTCATTAGATGTATAAGGAACAGGTGGAAAAAAATTAATATACACACATAGTTGGAATCCTAAGAATAGTGGAGAGAAAAAATAGAGCTAGACCAATAATTGAGGAAATATCAATGAAGCATTTTCCAAATTTGATGAAAGATATTAACCCACAGATTTAAGAATTCTGCAAACCCCAAGCAAGATAAAAATGAAGGAAATACACACTTAGGCAAATGTTGTGGTCATCCTGCGGAAGCAAAGGGACCCATGCACCAAGAGGTTATGGAAAGGATCATCACTCACATAATGAGACTTTCTAGACAGTGCCAGGAAGGCTTCCCAAGCCAGTCTGAAAAGAACCTGATAGAGCCTCCTGGAAAGAAGACTGGCATGGGTTTTTAGAATGGTTAGGGGGTGGGAATGAAGTGAGGGCTCCTACACATGTGGTTCCCAGGCTTGTGTGGTTTGAAATTCCCACCAGCACTAAAATGGGGGAAAGGCCTGGGCTTTCTTAGCTTGCTCAGATGTGAGACAAAAGGAGAAGAGTTTGGGCTAGGGGCTTGAAAGCTGCCTCCAGACATCGAAAATGGTGTCCGAAAAGTACAAGCAGAGACCAGTCAAGGAATGGGGCCACAAAGGTCCCCATATCACTTCCCCATGCTCCTACAGTACCTTACTCTTTCCTGGTCTAGCCTCTTACCACCCTTTATCACAATTCATTGCTCAATATTCATCTGTCTTCCTGATAGACAACAACAGGGTCGGTACCTTACTCTCTTATTCACCAAGTTTAGTGGGTTGAATGTGTGCTTCTCCAAAAAAATGGCATCAGACTCTTTGTTATAATTCACCTCTGATGTTTGATGACTGAAATTCATTTAATTGAATTTGAACTTATTTAAGTAAGATAAGCACCTCATGGTGCTCTATGAGGCCTATAGCCTGAAACTGGTAAGGGAGGAAAAGGCTCTATTGCTTATCTTGTTCAGGAACCTAGTATTTCATATTTTGAGAAGTGAAATGAGTGTCTTTGTCACTATCAATAATGTCTGGAATTTCAAAGTGAGAAGGAGTGTCTTGGGGAAGCCTTGTATCATGCCAAATTGTACTGTACCCAAGGGGCAAGCCTTGAATGAGGAATTCTTGTTGCCATCGTTGGCCAGACTAGATGGACAGACCATTGGCAGTGGCCTAAGAATCTGTAAAAATGTGCAGATGGAGTCAATAATTTTGGCTAGGGCAACCAGTACTAAGAGCTCTTGCTGAAGTTCAGTCAATTTTGTTGACCTTTGGGTTCCTTCTTTTATCAGGGATATCCTAGTTTAGGGATGAAAGGAACCATTTTCCAGTGAGTTCCATCACGTGTGCTGATGACAATACTGTCTATAAAACGTGTGATCTCACTTTGTATTCACTCAGTTGAGCCCAAGAGGCTCCTGAGATAGCCAAGCACCTCTAGCACCACAGCTTCTGGCAGGGACTGAGGACAGAGGAGGCCACCTCTTGCACGTGGGAAATGTCGGAAGACCCAGGATTGGCTTGATCCTGTAGCAAGGAAACCCTAATGGGCCAAGCTGAGCTTGCAGGGCGCTGCTCCCATGACCCACAGCAGCTGGGCAGGAAGGATCTCGGGCTCAGGGCTTGGGAGAGCCTCTGTTTCTGGAAAGGGCTTTCATATTCTTGGCAATTACTGCTCCGATGACATATGACATGGGCCAGGGAGTACAATTTCCTGCATCAGAAGTCTATTGTATTAATTACCTGTGGCTGCTATAACAAATGATCCAAACTGGAGTCCAGAAACTAGAGGAGTCATGAGAAGAGGTTGCTAAAGCCTCTGTAGTGCAGGAGTCTTGGGGTAAGGGCTGGGGGAGAGGGCCACTAATGAGTGCCTGTTATATTACCATTTGAACAGATTCTAGATCTTTGTGTTGGGGGTGGGGGGCATTCAAGTTGGATCAATTGACAAGTATCAGTATAAACAGGCCTATGTAAAATTTGTGATAGTTCTGTTGCCTCCAGAACCCAAAAAGGCCTAAAAAGTATGGGGCATGTTTGAACATGTGGGCCCTAAGAATGTTAATAGCCATTTCTCCACAGTGTCAGGGATGGAGCAGCCCTGGGTTTACCAAATAATTTTCAGGAATTTAACTGAGGTGGTGAGGCCTTGTGCTGTGTGTGGAGAAATCCCCTTTTTGTAAGCTCCTTTTCAAACATTTTTATAAACTGAATGAGTGTGTCTAATGAATCCTGGAGGAAGAGGATGTTATCGGCAGGATATCATATCTGAGTTCCTGAAGAAAATCAGAGGTGGTTAAGATTTTACCTATAGATTGTGTGTGATGATGTGAGGGTTAGGTTTCTGTGTAAACTTGGCCCAGTGATGATGCCCAGTTGTCTGGCCAGGCAGGTACTGGCCAGACCATTGTTGCAAGGATATTTCGTGGCTGATTGATAAACTGGAAGGCTGGTATATTAAATCATTAGTCAGTTGATTGCATCTGTGGCTGATTACATCTGCGCTCAACTAAGGTGTGTCTCCTACAATATAATCCAATCAGTTGAAGGCTTTTAAGGAAGAAGAGAGATTTTTTCACTGTTTCTTCAACCAGCTAGCCTCTCCTGTGGAATTCATATAGACTCTTCATTACAGCTGCCAGCTTCACAGCCTGCCCTATGGATTTTGAACTCTTCCATTCTCACAGTTGCATGAGACAACTTTATAAATCTCACATTTACAGATCTCTCCTGTTGGCTCCTTTTCTCTAGAGAACCCTGACTAATACAGATGGCAAGGCTGCTGAGGCACCCTGTGGGTAGCTGTCCCTATGGAGGTGAAGGTAAACCACAGCTAAGAAAGTTTTTAAATAGGAAATGAACAAAACATATTAGCCAAATCTAAGACTGCTAATTTCGACTGTTCTAATTTGTAAGCTGCCAGAATGCAATATACCAGAAACAGAATGTCTTTTAAAGGGGGGGATTTAATAAATTGCAAGTTTATAGTTCTAAGGCTGTGAAAATGTACAAACTAAGGCATTCGGGGAAGACACCTTGGTTCTAGAAGGCCAAGGATATTCAGGGTTTCTCTCTCAGCTAGAAGGGCACATGGCGATGTATGCTGGCTTTCTCTCCAGGCTCCTTCAACAGCTTCCCCAGGACTCTGTCATTCCATCGGCTATGTCAGTCCTGGTGGCTCTGAAGGTTTTTACAAAATGGTTCCCACTTAAAGGTCTTCAGTAAGCAACCCCACCTTGAATGAATGGAGATATATCTCCATGGAAATCATCTAATCAAAAGTTACCACCCACAATTGGGTGGGTCACATCTCCATGGAAACAATAAAAAAGATCCCAGCCAGCAATACTGAATGGGATTAAAGGACATGGCTTTTCTGGGGTACGTAATAGCTTCAGCCTGGCACATTTACCATTTCTGAATTGGATGGAGTAGGTAATTTCAATAATATTGGATATGGTCATTGTATTAGAGCTCTCTACAGAACAGAACCAACAAGACATGTGTAAATATTATGAAATTTTTTACAGGAACTAGCTCATGCAATTGTAGGGATGGCAAGTCCAAATTCCACAGGGCAGGCCAGAACTCTGATGAAGGTTTTCAAAGAATTTCCCAGGAGAAAGTGGCTGGCTAAAGCAGAGATGGAAATTCTCTCTTCTGACTGATGAAACCATCAGTTCTCCTCTTAAAACCTTCAACTGATGGGTTGAGACTCCTCTCACTGTTGAAGGCAGTCTCTCAGGTAGTTGTACATGTAATCAGCCATAGATGCAATTGACTTACTGATGACTTAAGTCCACAGAATAGCCCCACAGTAACAATCAGGGCAGTGCTTGCTTGACCAGACAACTGTCAACTATCACCTGGCCAAGTAGACACGTGAACTTCACCATCACAGGGTCCTTCATGGGTAGACCACAGCCTTTAGGTTGTAGCAATCCACAGTGAAGCACCATGTATCCTTTCTGAGTTTGAGGTCAAGCCAGATTGGGTTATCTAATGGATGAACAGTGGGGATGAGCTCTCTTCTCTTGACATAATTAGAATAATGGGTTTCAATCCTTGAAGGCCCTATTGAACACAATGGGCTAACAATAAAATTGAAAACAATTTTAAAGTTAGTGGGGTCCATCTTCTCTAGCCATAGACTTAACTTAATTTTTATTTTTTTGCTCAATGGGTCAGAACAGCCAGGTGTACTCAGGGATCTTATAGGGCAACAGGTACTAGGACCTAGGGGAATTGAGGCAAGGCAGAGGTTCCAGTGATCAAGGTGAGTACACCTATTTGTCCTCCATTTTTCATTTATAGCTCCCCTAAGAGAATAGGGAATACCTTGTTTAAACGTAGTGTGATACCCAGCTATAATTGTAATTTAAACCCCCATTGTTGATTAAGGGTATGAAGGTTTTCAGTTGGTACATTTCAGTGAATGTTAAAGTTAATTCAGAATGTATGTTGAAGAGGCATAAAACCCAATCAGTGTTCTTTTATCTTTTTGTTTTATAAATTCCTTTTGCAAATTTTGATTTCCAAATCCAATTGAAATTGGATTTCAGACTGTAAATCTCTGTTTAGGTTTTTATTCCCTCCGTGTGAAACTGGTTTTTTGTTGTTGTTGTTTTGCTCATTTGTTTCTGGATATACTTCTAGGTGGGTCCTTGTGATAACTAGGTTCAAATGTCACCTTAGCCAGGGTGATGGTGCCCTGTTGTTCTGTTGCTGGGAACTAAATCATCAGCATGTGAAATTCATCTATGGCTGATCACATCTGCAGTCAGCTAAAGGGAGTAACTTCCACATGAGTGACATTTAATTTAATTGGCTGGAGCTTACAAGAAAAAGGTCAGAAGAGAGCTCAGCAGCTCAGCATACCTCATCTCAGCACTCAGAGCTCAGACCCAGACATTTGGAAATACAGAAGGAACATGGCCCAGGGAAAGGTCGTTTGAACCCAGAAGCAAAGAGAGAAAGCCACATATCCACCGTGTGCCTTCCCAGGTGACAGAAAAAGCCAGAGGGAAACCAGCTGGCTTTCCTCTGAAGAGCTGTAAATATGTAATTACATAAATCCCCTTATTAAAAGCCGATTCATCTCTGATGTGTTGTATCCTGGCAGCTTTAGCAAACTAAAACAGTCCTCTTTACTGTGCTCATTTTACATTTCTTCCTCCCCAGAGTTCCAAGGAGTTAGGGGCTTCCTCCATGGTAATGGTTGCCTTGTTGGGTTTAAGGATTCCAGGTTTAAGCAAGTTGGAATTAACCACCTTGCTATACCAAGAGGGTACATAGGTATTTTCCCCTGTAGTCCTGAGGATCAGGACTTTTGTCTCAACAGAGACAGCAGCAGCAGCAAAGGCATTTGTAGCATGGTTTGAGCCATCTCCTTTTTGGAATGTGAACTCAGCATCCATATATCTGGTATTCCATATAAGAGACCACCCAATGGGCCCATATCTTGCACAGGGTGTCAGTGTTTCCCTAACTGCTCTACAAAACTGGGACAGCACCTCATTGAGACACATAACCAACAGTCACAGGATAAGAGTCATTCCCAAGCCTAGCATCAGTCACAGCTTATGCTGGAGTTAAGAAACATGAGTCAGAGACACATAGGTTTAAGCCAAGACATGGAGCTAAGGGTCACTTTGAGGTATGCCTAAGCCCATATTCCTGGGCCTAAGCACAAATTATTAAGATTGCTAACTTGGGTCAGTTAAATCTCTAACAGAGACTCAGTAGGAGTTAGTAAATGTGCACAAAGCAACATAGCTCAAAGCACAAGATTTCCAGCAGGAAGCAGCACAGCTTAAAGACCATACTTGCCATCATGCAGCAACTCAAAATGCGTGTTCACCAATTAGCAAGCCAAAGTAAGAGAAGAAAGACTCTCCCAGTGCTGGTGGTCACTGTCTAGAAACC
Source organism: Myrmecophaga tridactyla (assembly GCA_004026745.1). NCBI lineage: Eukaryota > Metazoa > Chordata > Mammalia > Pilosa > Myrmecophagidae > Myrmecophaga > Myrmecophaga tridactyla. Next base: position 2,147 of record PVIY010033007.1, on the reverse strand, counting down.
CTGTGCCTACCCAACAGAGGTAGAAAGGGACCTCTTATCCTAAATTTGGTTCAGATATCAACACCAAGAAATGAAGAAAATGTTCATTATACCCATAATGAGGCTTTCTCAAGAGAGCAGTGCAAGGTCCTCAAACAATCCCAGAAAGGGCTTGAGCTAGGGAAGAATTCAGCTTGGGATTCATGGTGGTTAGTGAGTAGGATTTGGGTAAGAGCTCCTGTGCATGGGTTGAAGCTTGCTGGTTTGAAATTCCCACCTGCACCATAAGAGGGAGAACCCAGTCTGTCATATCAGCATGCCCAGATGTGGACTTGAAGGGGAGAGCTTGAAATATTTCAGTAGCTGAACATCACAGAATGGAGCCAAACTCTTTATTACAGAAAATCACATTGAAACTACTGAAAACTAATGACAAACAGTAATCTTAAAAAGAGCAACAAGGCTGACAAAGCACTTTTCAACAGAAATGATGGAAGCCAGTCATTCCCAGAATGCAAGGTTGGTTTAGAATTCAATAATCAATTAGTACAATTCACTATCTTATAAGGATAAAGGTGGAAAATCATAAGATCATCTCAATAGAAATAGTACTTGATAAAATTCAGTACATATTCACAATTTAAAAAGTGAGGAGACATTCCTTAACTTGATGAATGATATCTTTAAAAACTAATGCAGGGCAGGCCACAGTGGCTCAGCAGGTAGAGTTCTCGCCTGCCTTGCTGGAGACCCAGATTCGATTCTCAGTGCCTGCCCATGCAAAAAAAAAAAAAAAACACTAATGCAACATTTATCACCGAGAAATGAAGAGACATTTTCACACAGGAACTTGTACATGAAAGTCCATAGCAGCTTATTCATAATGGAATACCACTCAGCAATGAAAGGATTGAGCTATCAAGATAAACAACATGGATGAATCTGAAGGAGATTTTTCTGAGTGAAAAAAGCCAAGTTTAAAAGGATAATACTGCATTATACCACCTACAAAATTTGTGAGAGAGAATAATTACAGAGATGAAAAATAGATTAGTGGTTTCCTGGGATTAGGGGCAAGAGTTGGGTGGCTGCTGAGGTTAACAAGAGTGAGTCTTATGATGATGGTACAGTTGAGTATCTTGATTGTGGGGTGGTTGTGTAAGGCTACACATGCAATAAAATTGTACACATACACACACACATGAATGCATGTTTAGCTGTGAAATTTGAATAAACACAATAGATTGCACCAATGTCCATTTCTTGGTTTTTCTATTTTACTATAGTTTTATAAGATGTTAACATGGAAGGAGGCTGGAGAAGAGGGCAAGGGACACCCCTTCCATTTCTTTGTAGACTTCTGCGAATCTATAATTATTTCGAAATAAAAAGTTTTCTTTAAAAAAAGACTAACCCAAATATCATGATTAATATGAAATACTGAAAAATTTTTCCTGAGATCAGAAGTGAGATAAAGATGTAAGCTATCTCAACTTCTATTCAACATTGTACTAGAATTTCTACCTATTGCAATAAAGCAAGAAAAAGAAATAAGAGCTATAAGAAATGGAAAATAAGAAATGAAACTGTCAATAATTTCAAATAACATCACTGTGTATACAGAAAATTAAAAAGAATCTAAACATAAATTGTTAGGAAATTTTTAGAGAACTTTATAAGGTTGCTGGAATCAAGGTCAATATAGCAATATCAATTGTATTTCTAAGTACCAGCAACAAACAATTACAGAATGAAATTTTTAAATGATGCCATTTACCATTTAAAAAGGTCAAATACTTAGGAATAAATCTAATGAAAGATGTGCAAGACCTTTACACTGAAAACTACACAACATTATTGAAAGAAATTGAGAAAACCTAAATAAATAGAGGTATAATACCATATTTATGAATCAGAAACTCAATACTGTAAAGATGGCATTTCTCCCTGGATGAATCTATAGATACAATTTAATTACAAATAAAATCCAAGCAGCTTTTGTTGTGAAGATTGAATTCTAAAATTCATATGAAAATGCAATCAGCCAATTAACAGTTAAGACAACCTTGAGAAATAAGTAAACACTTGGAAGGCTTACACTGCCAGATATAAAGACTTCTTTATATAACTAGTATAGGTATAGTGGCTTGGAATGGTATGAGGATAAA
>PVIY010033006.1:0-28592 GCA_004026745.1 Myrmecophaga tridactyla | reverse complement strand
TTTCTCTATTATCGTTTTATTCCTTTTTCTGATGTCTTTTTATTTCTTTTTCTAAATCGATGCAAATGTTCTAAGAAATGATGAATATGCAACTATGTGATAATGTTAAGAATTACTGATTGTATATGTAGAATGGAATGATATTTTAATGTTCTTTTGTTAAGTTTTTTAATTAATAAAAAAGTTTATTAAAAAAAAAAAAGTAAATGACACACTTCAAACCATCAGACATGGAATCCACTCCAAAGACCAGCTCAGGAAGGCTTCCAATGAATTTTACATATTCTTCATAGGTTTGGGAAAAACACAAAGATTTTTCATCAGATGTTTTCCTTTTGGAAACAAAAAAGAGTGAAGAAAACTCCTTTGTTTGGAATTTCCAACCCAAAGGATGTAATTTGAAAGATTAAAATAATTTTTACACAGAAAATTATGGTGCAATGCATTACACATGGATGAGAAATCTAATTAAAAGAGGCATGCTCTTTGCTGGACCCACACTGCAGCAGTTAATGGCTTGATTTAGGCAAATGATCCTCTTGGAAACATGTCTTCCGTGACAGGAAGCTTGAACTCACTTCTCTTTTCACTATCAGTCACACACCCACATCTTCCCCTGCTCATAGACCCCTGCTTTCACACTTGCTCAGCTGCCCATCTGCCTCCCACCTTCCTCACCATCAATGCCATCTCTGTCCCTCTCTTCTGGGAACTGGGCATCCCTTCCTCTGACACCCACTTTCTTTCCAATCAGCCAACATGTCTCTGTGTTACTCATGCACATTCCCAGACTCTTTCAAGTGTCTTTCCTTGACACAGACACCCTCTTCTCCTTCTGGCTTCTTTGGCTTTCTATTGCATCCTTTCCTGTGGGTCCCAGAGCTGAATACTCACCCTTTCCTTTTCCTCCTTGTCCCATATTTCACTGCTTTTCCCACAGGCAGCCCTTCCTTCCATGGAAGGTGCAGACTCCTCCATTTTCAGTACTGTAAATGCCTGATTTTTCATGCTTCCTCATTCATCTTGCAATGTTTTTCCATACACTCAATTCTCCCTTACCCCCAGATCCCCACTCCTGCTCTGCATACCACTTTGTACATGCCATTAAGCCAAGACAAGACTCATCTGAAGACCCAGACATACACACACTGATACATCATGAGTTTATAGACAAACAGAACATTGTATAAATGATAATGGTCTGTGCTTCTTTTTTGCTGCCCACTAGAAACCAAAGCAACCTGTAGATTTAAAATTGTCTTTGTTACATTCACTAACTTTCTCTGAATTCATATTATTTGTCAGGTCTCATGCTGGACCTTTAGAAGAAAAGACAGATTGTGCATGGCCATTGTCCTCAAGATATTCTGGACTTGGAATTAGCCTGTAGTCTTAATGCTGCATAGAATCTGCCCTTAAAACTCACCTAGCTGTAGCCCTGCCTGCCACCCTCATTCCTACACCATCACATTCTATCCTGACCCTAGCCTCCTCCACCTGGTGGGCCAAGGATGAGCCTGTGTGAGTCTCCTTTCCAAGAATTCTCATCCCCCTTCACTCAAATGCCTAGCCCTTGACTCTAGCCTTATCCAAACCATCTGCCACACATAGCTTGGCCCTCCCTGTGGGGTTTTCCCATATGACTGTGGTGCTGCTGGAAAACCTTAAGACACTGGTTACTTTCAGGCTCTCAATTCACTGCTGGCCCAGCCCAAGGTGCTCTCTCTTTGTAAACACTGCTACTCATGACAACCCTATATTTACAAGCAGCTAGGATTCGTGTGCCTCCAGAGGCCATCTAACATTTAGCCACCACAGTTGTCAGCCTGGACTTCTGTACTGACCATCAGACCACTGGCCTCAAGGTTGAATGCCACAGTTTAAGAACTCCTTTTTAGCTTTGTAATTAGGCCCTCGATGCAGCTGAGAGTAAATTATTCTCCAATCTAGAAGGAAATTCATTTGAACAGAGTTTCTATATTGTCTGTCCTCCAACTACCTGCTTTATTCTTTCTTTCAGTCCTTCACCAAGCAATATGGAAGATGATTGCCTGCCTGGCCCTGGGACAAGTGTGCTGAGGGCAAAAATTGAACATGATGCTTCCTGCCTCAAGGAGACACCCACCCCCCAAGCCTCCACTACCTGCCCATACAGTATACCAACTCTCAGAAGACTGGTGCTGGAAGAGAAAGAGCTCCATGGACACTGGATCTGGACTGATGATTGTCCATTTTGGGGTGAGCCTTAACTATTGTTTGGGTCTCCCCAGTCTAGGCCCATGAAACCTGCAAGCCAGTGACTGCATCTGCCTGTGTCTGTTATGATCAGTGATTTTTACTGTGCATACTGAAGAAGGACTTGGAGATCTCTAAGATACAGGAGAAATATATTCCAGGCAGAGGAGATGTCAAGGTGTAAGTAAGGTGGTGACTACAAATGCAAATGGTGGAAAAATCGTTTCTATTCCTGCTGTTTAGATTGAAGACTGAGCAAATATCTTAAGAGGTACCACTTAAATGAATGAATGTGCGAATTGAACTGGTATGAGAAATGATAATGTCTAATGCCTTGCTCCAGTGTGAATGTATCAGTTTTTAATGAATGACCATCATCTTAGTGGCTTAAAATCATATAGTTTTATTATCTTACAGTTCTGCAAGTTAGAAGTACAACACAGTTCACCCCAGCCTAAAATCAAGGCATCAGGAGGGCTGCCTTCTTTCTGGAGGCTCTAAGATAGAATCATTTCCCTTGCTGTATGAAGCTTCTGGAGACCACCCACATTCCTTAGTTCACAGCCCCTTCCTGCATCTTCAAACACAGCAGTGTTTCATCCCTCTGGCCACTCTTCTATAGTCAGATCTCCTTCTGACTATAGCCAGGAAAGGTTTTCTGTTTTGAAGGACCCATGGGGTTAGAGTGGGCCCACCTGGATAATCCAAGATACTCTCATCTCAGAATCCATAATCTTAATCACACTTGTAAAGCCTTGATTATCAAGTCAGTTAGCACATTCACACATTCCAAGGCTTAGAGCTTTTACTTTAGGGGACCAGTATCTTTTCAACCACAGTGGCTGTAGAATCAGGTCCAAATCTGTACTTTTCTATCTATATTGATTGTTGTTATAATTTCAAACCTTTTAAATTATTAGATAGAAATCTTCCTATAAAGGAGTATTATTTCTCAAGTTGAAAATACTACTTAATATCTTTACTAGTCAAGTTGGAGTCTTTGCTGGTTATTAAGACATGAACAGACTCATCATTCACTGTCACATTTTGCAAGTAGAAGGACATTCAAAAGTTTAAACCACTCATGAAAATCAGTGTTAGGGTCACTGTACTTTCCAGCTATAGGGCTTCACAGACACTTCCAACCATGGCTTGAATGATCACTTCCTAGTCATAACTAGAGGGCAATAAAAGTGGGCTAAATTGGGCGGGCCATGGTGGCTCATCAGGCAGAGCTCTCGCCTGCCATGCTGGAGACCGGTTTTAATTCTCAGTGCCTGCCCATACAAAAAAAAGTGGGCTAAATCATGCAAATGAATGGGGAGGAGGCTGCTGCACAGAGCAGAATAATACAATTTCAGAAAAACTGAAAGAATTGCTAATTGAGATATTCGCTATGAGCCTTTTCCTCCTATTTGCAAGTTTGCTTTGTTAACTTGAGTATTGAAAGCAACTTTCCCCAGTTATACAACATGATATTTTGCTTCAAGGGCAGAGAACAAAACCTTCCCTAACATCATTTGTGTAAGCTGTATGGATGAACCTTCATTCTTCCCTGTATTTGAAAAGCTGAAACCATTCCATGAGCAGCAGGCCAGAAGCAGTTTCATTTTGTAGGTCCACAGCTTATGTTCCTGTCTTACCTCTGAGATAATGTGGAAATGGCACCTCTCTTGGACCTTATAGATGTGGCTTAAATACCAGTTCAACCGCAAGCCCATTATGTGCTCTTGACAGCTTGTTTTCCCTCTGTGAGCATTATATTTTTTTCCTTTGTAATATGTGATTGTGACATTTATCTCCTTTCTTGGTAGCCAGAATTAAGCATCTTAATTCTCACACATGACCCTTGCATTCAGTAGTTTGCAGCCTAAGAAATTTTTAATGAATCTCATTATCTACTTCTTTTGTTTTGTTTTTAATTTCTAAATGCTAGATACAATCTTAAGCCTTTTAGACACATTAAAGCTGAAAAAAGACTGAAGCAACAAGTAAATAATTGTTAGTATATATTTCATACTAGAATTGGCTGGCATATTATACTAGTATCTTTCTTCTACTCTCTCTTTTTTTATAAGACAATGCTCAAATAAATTCACGTTGTTATTTTGACTGGCAAGTTGGTCAACGGCAGCATGTCAATCCAATGTGCAGATTGAGCCATAAGACCTTACTACAGATAAAAACAAATGAACCCTTATGATTTTCTGCTAATCACCTTGAAATGGTAGTGACTTTTCTGTTTTACTTGTCTTTGAAAGATATATTATTTGAGGTAAACCAAGCATTGTATTTTATGACTAAATCAGGAGAAAGAAATGGGAAACTGTAGAGAGAGGGGTAAATATGGGGATTAAGAAAAGAGTGAGTATTTTTCAAGAAAATAATTTGGCATGAAATAATTTATGTTTATAAATGTTTTATTCAAGAATAAAATACCTATTTGAAAAGTGTGCAATTAATATGTGCACAGCTCAATAATTTTTCATGAGATGAATACTCCCGTTTAACTACACTCCAAAAGCATCTCATATGTCCCATCCCAGCCCTTAAGTCTTCTCAAAGGAAAGCACCATAGATTAGTTTTCCTGCACTGGGAATTTATATAAGTGGATTGTGCTGTGTGTGGTAGTTTGAAGCTGTTATATACTACGGAAAAGATCAAATTCTTTTAATCCTGTTAGTGTAGACCTATTACGGGTGCAAACTTTGATTAAGTCATTTCAATTGAGATGTGACCCTCCTCATTTGATCCTTAATCCTCTTGCTGGAGCCCTTCATAAGAGGATAAAACACATACAGAAGCTAAGACATGAAATTCAGAGAAGCTGAGAGATAAGGACACACCCACAGAAGCTGAGAGAGGAAGCCACTGAGGCCAGAAGCTGGAAACTTTGAAAACCAGGAAAGAAGGACCAGCAGATGCCAGCCATATGTCTTCCAATGTGACAGAGGTGTCCCAGATGCTGGCAGCCTTTCTTCAGAGAAGGTATCATCCTGTTGATATGTTAATTTGGACATTTTCATGACCTTAGAACTGTAAATTTGTAACCTCAGGAATCCTCATTGTAAAGGCCAATCCATTTCTGGTATATTGCATTCTAGCAGATTTTGTAAACTAAAACACTGTGTATAGGCTTTTTTGTCTGACTGATGCTCAATTTTACCTTTGTGAGACTCATTCTTGTTGAATGTAATAAGTAGAAGCTCTTTTTTTTCATTAATTTACAGAATTCCATGGAATAAATATACCACAATTTATCTATCCAGTCTGAATGGGCACTTGATTCCTTTCCAGTTTGCAGCTCTGACAGGAAAAGCTGCTGCAAATATTCTTATCCAAGTCTTCCATTCATTTTTATATATATTTCTGATCGTTCGTGTTCAGAATAGAATTACTGGGTATAGGGTAAGTGGGTGTTATGCATCAGTAAATACTGCTGAAGTCGTTTCCAAGGGATTATACCACACACATACACACACCCATAGTTTATGGAAGTTCCCATTATTCCATACCTTTCTCAACATTTGATATCATTATTATCAATATTATTTTAAATCTTAGCTATCCTGGTGGGTATGTAGTGGTATCTTATGGTGGTTTTAATTTTAAGCGAATTGGTTTGGATATGTTTCTAAGATATCTATTCTGTTCCATTCATCTGTATTTCTTCCCTTGTATTAAAAACATACTGGCTGGATGGGCCACGGTGGCTCAGCAGGTAAGAATGCTTGCCTGCTGTGCCCGAGGACCCGGGTTCGATTCCTGGTGCCTGCCCATGGAAAAAAATAAAAAAACAACAACAACAACAAAAAACATACTGACTCATAACATGTCTCAAAATCTGGATAAATTTTCCAACTTTGTTCTTTAAATTTGTATTGGTTATTATTGGAATTCCCACAAATTTTTTAGAATTAACTGTCAAATTCTACACACTCTCTGTCTCACACACACACAAACACACACACACACACATATACTAATCTTACTGGGGACTTGAATGGGATTGAATTGAGTTGATGGATCAATTTGGGGAGAATTAAAATTTTGAGTTTCCTAACTTCTAAATATGGGGTGTCCTATTTATTCAGCCCTTTCTTGTACTTTTTAAATTTATTCTTGGAAATTTGATTCATTTTAGATGCAAGTGTACATTCAATATTTTAAAAAATTCCTTTTCTAATTTTCTATCACAGATCCATAGAAATATAATTGATCATATTTATTTCTCGTATATATGGTAGCATTGCTGAATGAAGTTAATATGCTAATGTTATTGATTCTTTTGTATTTTCTACACATACAGTCAGGTCATCTTAGAATATAACAGTTTAGTTCTTACTTTTAAGTCTTTACATGTAGTATTCACTTTTCTTTTGTGTTGTACTGGTTGGGGGGTTGAGGACAATGATGAAAAGAAGTTGGGATTGCAAATATCCTTGTGTTATTCCCAATTTCAAGGCAAAACTTGTAATATTACCTCACTTAAGTGTAATAGCTATTGTAGTATTTTTGGTTAATTTTAATTTGATTAAAGAATGTCCCATTCATCTCCAGGGTGAAGAGGTATTTAATTTTATTAACTTACTTTTCCACATCAATTGAGATAATCATGTGGTTCTTATTTTATTATTATTTGGTGATTTACAGTTATTTGATTGTCTTTATTTTTTATTTTTCCTGTTATTGCTTTATTTAACAGCTTTAACAAGATATAACTCACATGCCATAAAGTTTACAATTAATGGTTTTTTTATTATGTTCACAGACTTGTTCATCCATCACCCAAATCAAATTTAGAACATTTCGACACTCCACAAAGAAATCCCGTACCCATTAACAGCCACTTTCCATTTCCTCCCAACCCTAAGTAAATACTAGTCAACTATCTGTCTTTATAGCTTTATTTATTCTGGATATTTTAAATAAATCAAATTATACAATATTATTTATTTTTGTGGCTGGCTGCTTTGTGTAATGTTTTCAAGGTCATCTGTGTACCAGTGTTTCATTTATTTTCATTGCTGCACGATATCCCATTAAACGGATATACTACTTTTTTGGGGGAGGGCAGGGTGCATGGTCTGGAAATCAAACCCAGGTCTCCTGCATGGAAGGCAAGCATTCTACCACTGAACCACTCATGCACCCTAGATATGTTCAGATTTTTTTTTACCCACTCATCAGTTATTGGATAAATGGGTTTTCCCTTATTTTAGTTATTGGGAATAATGCTGCTATAGCATTCATGTACATGTTTTTGTGTAGACATGTTTTCATTTCTCTTGGGTATGCTGGATCATACGTTTACCTTTTTAAACCGTACGTTTAATTTTGAGGAACTGACAAACTTATTTTCCACAGCAGCTATGCCATTTTATATCCCCAGCAGCAATGTACAAGGGTTCAAATTTCTCTGCATCCTTGCCTACACTTCTTATTGACGATTGTTTGCTTATAGTCTCTCAATGTTATCTCATCATGAATCGGCCCTTTATCTTCTTCAGAGAAATGTCTATTCAAATATGCTTTCCAGGGCGGCTGACGTGGCTCAGCAGGCAGAGCTCCGACCTGCCGTGCTGGAGGTCTGGAGTTCGATCCCTGGTGCCTCCTGCCCATATGCAAATTAAAAAAATATATATGCTTTCCATTTTTAATTGGGTTATTGTCTTTTTATTATTGAGTTGTAAGTATTTTTTATATTCTCTTTCTCTCTTAATCTTCCTCTCACTCTCTCTTTTCTCTCTCTCTCTCTTTTTATCTCTCTCTCTGTTTTAGATAAATGATTTGCAAACATATTTCCATTCTGTAGGCTGTCTTTTCACTTTCTTGATAGTACCCTTGGAAGCAAAAAAAAAAAATTAATTTTGATGAAATTCAACTTATCTGCCTTTTCTTTTGTTGCTTGGCTATTTGTGCTTTTGATACTGGTATCATATCTCAGAAGGCTTTGGCTAACCCAAGGTCACAAAGGTTTGCTCCCAAACGTGCTTCTAAGAGTTTTATAGATTTAACTCCTACACATAGGTCTATGGTCTATTTTGAGTTAATATATGCATGTGTTTTATAGAAGGGCTTCAAGTTCATTCTTACGTATGTAGATAGCCAGCTGTCCTGGCACAATTTATTGAAAAGACCATTCCTTGCCCCATTGGATTGTCTTGGCAGACTTGTCAAAAGTGAATTTACTCTCATTGTAAGGGTTAATTTCTAGACTCTCAATTATGTTCTATTGATCTATATGTCTTTCCTGAGGCAAGCATTGGTAGGTTTTTAATGTAAAGCAAAGCTTGCATTGCTGGAATAAACCTGGATACTACCATTGTATATCCCACTGTATTCTATATGCTAATATTCTATTCTGGATTTTTCACACATATGTGTGGAAGAGACCTATGCTGGTACTTTTTCATTTTTTTTTATAAGAGAAGCTCTGGGTTTACAGAACAACCATGCATAAAGCACATTATTCCCATATACTACCCTATTATTAGCATCTTGCCTTGGTGCAGAATAGTTGTTGCAATTGGTTATAGCACATTTTTAATAATTGTACTATTAACTGTAATCCATGATTTAACTTAGGGTTCACTGTTTGCATAATGTAGTCCTATGGATTTTTTTTTAAATACTTTATTCTGCTCCCACACATGCAATCTAATATTTCCTCTTTTAATCACATTGAGATATATATTTCAGCGCTGTCAATTGTGTTCACAATGTTGTGCTAGCCTCACCACCATCCATTACTAAAACATTTCCATCATTCCAAGTAAGAACCCTGAACATTTTAAGCCTAAACCTCCCATTCCCTACCCCCACCCTGTCCTTTGGTAACCTATATTCTAGATTCTGACTCTGTGTTTCCTTATTCTAATTACTTAAAATCAGTGAAATAATACAATAGCTGTCCTTTTGTATATGGATTATTTCAATCAACATGATGTCTTCCAATTTTATCTGTGTTGTCACATGAATCAGGACTTCATTCTTTTGTACAGATGAATAATATTCCATTACATGCATACATCACATTTTATTTATTCATCAGTTGATGGACATTTGGGTTTCTTTTATCTTAAGACAATTGTGAATATTGCCACTATCAACATTGGTGTGCAAATATCTGTTTGAGTCTCTGCTTTCAATTCTTTTGGGCATATACTGAGTAGTGAGATTGCCAGGTCATATGAAAGCTATACTTAGCTTCCTGAGGAACTGTGAAACTATCTTCCATGGCAGCTGTACCATTTTATATTGCCACCGACAATGAATAAGTGTTTCTATTTCTCTATAACCTCAATAACACTTGCTATTTTCCAATTTTTAAATAGCATTCATTCTAATGGGTGTGAAATGGTATCTCATTGTGGTTTTGATTTGCATTTCCCTGATAGCTAATGATGTTAAACATCTTTCCATGTGCATTCTGGCCTTTTGTATGTCTTCTTTGGAGAGATGTCTGTTGAAGTCTTTCACCCATTTTTAAATTAGGGTGTTTGTCTTTTCTATTGTAAATTTGAAGGATTTCTTTATGTGTTCTGGATACTAAACCTTTATCATCTAACTGGTTTCCAAATATTTTCTCACATTGTGTAGACTGTCAATTTATTTTTATGATAAAGTCCTTTGAGGCTCAAAAGTTTTTACTTTTGATGAGATCCCTTTTTTCTAATTTTTCTATTGTTGCTTGTGCTTTGGGTGTAAAGTCTAAGAAACCATTGCCAAACACAAGATCCTGAAGATGCTTCCCTACATTTTCTTCTAGGGTTTTAATAGTTCTAGCTCTTATATTTAAATGTTGATCAATTTGGGGGTTGATATTTATATAAGGTATGAGGTAGGGGTCCTTCATCTTTCTTCTGCAAATGGAGATCCTGTTTTCCCAGCAGCATTTATTGAAGAGACTATTATTTCTCAATTGAGTGGTCTTTGCTCCCTTGTGAAAAATCAGTTGTACATAAATGCAAGAGTTGATTTCTGAGGTCTCAATTCTTTTCCATTTATTTATACATCTGTCCTTGTGCCAGTACCATGGTGTTTTGATTACTGTGGCTCTGATATATGTTTTATGATCAAGAAGTGTGAGTTTTCCAACATCATTCTTCTTTTTCAAGATGACTTTAAATATTTTGGGCCCCTAACCTTCCATATAAATTTGACATTGGGTTCTCCATTTCTGTACAGAAGGTTGTTTGAAATTTTGATTGAGACTACATTGAATCTACAAATTTTGGGGCATAAGATTGACATCTTAATGATATTTAGTCTTTTAAGGGTGTACCTATGTTCATCTCTCTTGCTAGATCTCTCCATAATCTATTTCTATACTTTCTGGCTCTACATAGGTTGATCTTTCAGGAAATTGTGTGAATCTAGTTCAGAGAGGAGCAAGTATTCCCAAGTAAGTCTTTTGATATATATTTTTAAGTTGGCAGTTAAAGGACCACTTTGAATGCCATTAAAGAGAGGGATCTTGTCTAATGACACCTAAGCCAATATTTGCAGTTGAGTCTCTTTTCCCAGAATAGGTGATATCCCCTTATTGAAAAAGGCCTATGCATGAGTATTTCCTGTCTAGAAAGCCATTCATTTTACACAGGGGTTTTAAAGCTATGTTGAAGGCATCCGATGCATAAGGTTTGTTACCCTCTAATGGTAGGGAGGGAGGATAAGATATAAATATAGATCGAAGATAACCTCAACCCCCAAAAAAAGTTTTTAAAAGAGCCAGTTTACCATGCTGAGTATTAGGCAGATTTAATGAGAAAACAGAAACCACACAAATCATTTGAAAAGAGAGAATTCAATATAAAGAATTGCTATAAGAGTGTTAAATAAGTAATTGTAAACACAAGAAAAGGATGCTAACAAATTCTGGGGGTCACAGTCCCTGTCCTCAGGGCTGAGAGAACAAAAGGAAGAGTTTGGAATAGTTAATACTTAGAGTTTGGAGAAGGAGTCTTAAGGATAGAAACTTTATCTCTGAAAGTGGAGCATCTACTACTGGTACTGAAAAACTGAAAGCTCGGTGCAAGCACTGCTGTGGGAAGAAATTGTCCCTGCAGGAGTGAAGAAGCATTACCAGGTGGTGCTTCCAGGAACAGGAAGGCCACAGGAAAAAAAAAGGATGGGGGCAGGGCAGGGGAAGCAGAATAAAGTAACGTGTCCTTCTCCTTACCCCAGTTTTGCAATCCCTTAGAGTATCTATCCTGGTAAAGCCAAACAGGGCAATGCAGGGATTGGTTTGCCTCAGCATATCAGAGTATAGAAGGGCAGGTAAACTAATAACTGACACAGAGAAGAATAAGGGAAAGAGTGCTATGCTATCACTGGATTTCCCAATTTTGAGATTATGACACAATTTAGGGGTGAACTGATGTAAATCAAGAGCAGATTGAAATTGCTACACCTCAACAATAAAATGACAAACAACCCAAATAAAAAACACGGGAAAAGAACTTAATTGATATTGCCTGAAAGAATTATATACAAATGGTCATTAAGCACATGAAACAATGCTCAACATCATTGGTTATCAGGGAATGGCAAATCAAAAACCACAGTGAGGTACTACTGCACCCTCAAAGGATGTTTATTATTTTTAAAAAGGGAGAGTAAGTGTATGAGGATGCAGAGAAATTGGTATCCTGGATATTGTTCCTGGGAATGTAAAACAGTGCAGCCACTGTGGAAAACAATTCGGCAATCCTTCCAAAAGTCATGACCTAGCAATTCCATTTCTAGCATATACTTAAAAGTATCAAAAACTAGAACTTGAACAGGCACTTGTACATCAAAGTTCACAGCAGTATTATTTACAATAACCAAAAGGTAGAAGCAGCCCAAGTGCCCATCAATGAATGAATGGATAAACAAAATGTGATATATCCATACAATGCAATAATGCTCAGTCATAAAAAGAATGAAATTCAGATACATGCCACAACATGGACATACTTGAAAACATTATGCTAACTAAGAAAGCAGAGATTGCAAGGCAAATATTGCATGATTTCACTTATATGAGATATGTAGAATAAGCAAATTCATAGTCAGAAAGTAGGTTTGAGGTTACCAGGGGCTGGGGGGAGGGAAGTATAGAGAATTTTTGCTTAATAGATACTGAGTTTCTGTTGAGGTCATGAAAAAAGTGTTGATAATGGATTGATGGCAGTACAACATTGTGAATGCAATTAGTGCCACTGAATTATACACTTAAAAAGTTTAAAATGGGGAATTTTGCGTTATATGCACATTATTACAATGAAAAAAATAGTGATTGATCAGAAATAAAACATAAATTATTTTAAGTTTTCAGACTGTGGCAACACTGCATGGAATATTGTCATTAAATATTCTTCTAATGTACTGTTTTAATGACAGATTATCATTTCCTCTGTGTATAACCAAAAATAAATGTCAGTGAGCATTTCCAATACTAGTCATACCAATACTAAGCTGCACTGAAAATCTCTGATCATATCATCTGTACTTCTTAGGTTATTTAATTAAGATAAGTTATTAAGAGTCGAGTGGATAAATCAAATGATGTTAATATTTCTCTGAAGCTTTTTATATAAAAGTCAAATTCTCTCTAAAAAGTTTTGAAAATTTGCAATCCCACTGGCAGTATTTAGGATTCTTGTTTAAAGATTTTCCATTTAGAAAGGTCTCTTTCTGAGTCAAATAATTCATTTGTACAAAAGTTTTTTTTTCTTCTTCTTTTATGATCTTTATTTACCCAATGAAAACTTTCTAAGCCCAGTTATTCATGAGTAATTTGTGGAGTGGAAGTGTTTTTGTTTTTGTTTTTTTTTTAAATCAAAGCAAATCACATCTGCTTGTCTTGTGAATCATATATTTTTTATTGCAGACATCTGATTCAAAGCTACAGTCAAGTAAGCAGCTTTGCAGTACCCAGCAAAACTGCACTATAGAATGAACTCAAAATGCACACGGCACACTTGCTTTTTAAATACTCTCTAACAAACTAAAAACAAGAGTGTCATTAACTAAGAAAAGCTGTAAACAGCCGTCTTTGCCACCACTTCTGGGCTTGAAGAATTTGAGGGATCACAGAGGTCTGTTATTCTCTGCATCTGTAAGCAGAATCGTTAAGATAAGATTTTCAATACTTTTCAAAAAATGTTTTTCTTTAAGACTCTTATCTTAAAAAACTGTATTGGAAAACATTCAAAATGCAACTTTTAAAATTCAATTTGAATACTTACAGCTTAAAGATTAGTACAAAAATAAACTGAATTACATTAACAACTAACTAGATAGATTTAAAAATAAATATAGCAGATAGAATACCAATGGTTATGATATTTAAATAAGTACATTAAAATGTGTAAAGCAATGAAGCCCTCATTAGACAAATTAGCTTAAGAATGTTTATTCTCCCTAATAAATAACAATTTTAAATTAATACACTTTAATTTTTTTAATTTAAAACTTTTCAGTTATTAATTGCAAAAGGTGATTATTAATGATACTATTTAAATGCTGGCAAAATTCATATATATATTTATGCTTCTGATTGCACTTTAATTTGGTCGTCATTTAATGTAATACAAATTAAAATACCCCTTCATAACTTTTCCTAGATACCCAGATCTTCTGCCTCAATAATGTTATGCCTAGGAATTTTTCCTTCGCAGGACGCATAGCAAAAAGCAAAAACAGATTTCACCACTGTCTAAATAGGACAAAAGGAAAAGAAAATCTTATATATTTTATAACCAAGTGTAATGCCCAAATAAAATATGAGACATTTATAAAGATGTCTTCATGCATAACATGTAACTAAGTGAGATAATAGAAACAGATTTACTCTAAGCTTATACAGCTTTGAAATGTTATTTCTATCTATATAAGAATGCAAAAAGTATAAAAATGATACATTTGTTAAGACAGTGTTAGGTTGGGATCTGTTTTGTGCCTAAATATCTATAGTGATCACACTCATAATGTTTTGAACAAAACCTCTGCTTGGAAAATAAGCTAGAAATGTTAATTCTGTTGCAGGGGCAGGTGGGTTAGGGGATAGGTTGTTTCCCAGGTACTTTCTGTCTCCCAGGATGAAGGAGGACAGTCTGTTGGGATGAGTCACAACAGACCTGCTGTCTTTGCAGTGGTCCAAGGACTGTTTCCCTTTGAATCCGTACAAATTCTTGGGTCAAATGATTTAATTGGTGCTTACTCCTCTAAAATTGCTCTTGTAGAAATCCACAAACTTTATAATGCACTGCCAGGAAATTGATTCCAACAGATTGTTCTGGTAAGTGCCAATAAAAGTTCCCGTGCATGTCACATGGTCTAACATTGTAGAGAATTGGTGCCACAGAGTCTGAGAAAAGTCAGCCCCATTTTATTAGTATTATCAGGGATACACCCTGCCTTTATTTAAAGTGCTACCGTATGCTGTAGATGAATCTGATAAAGCTAGAACTAACAGTCTAACTTTATTGTCAGTACACTAATAAGAAGTAGGAAGTCCAATGGAACCTTTTTCCAGAACAAACTTGGAAGTTAATGGTCTCATTTGAAAGCATGCATGTACCTTTAGTTTTTGCTACCCCAGTAAACCAAATGATGGCTCTGTGTTCTTTCTGCTTCTGACGTTCTGAATTGTTTTTTTCAAGCATGGTTTTGGATGGCTTTTCCTGTTGTGGGTTTCATGTTTATTGGTTGCTATGGATTCTTCAAAAATTAAGTTTAAAAGCTTAATTACCAGGCATTTGGCCATCTCCAGTAACACTCTAAGCCTAACAATATTGGAGCAGGAGTAGGTGGTAAGCAACATTAGAAGTTGAATCAGGTGAACTGTCATTGCTATTTACTTAGTTAAATGTGACTTCTGTTTTTGGAATTGAACGTACTATGCAGGAAATGAACATTTAAAATGCTAAGGAACACTCGTGATGTAACAAGGACCACATGCCTCAAGAAACTGAAAGAGCATAAAAATATCTTAAACAAAAAGACTGGAACTGGAGATACAGTAGCCCCCTCTGTAAGCCATGCGTTCCTCCCAAGTGGCAATATACTCACCTAGAAATGGGAGTGTTTAAAGATGACTTCAAAGCATCATTTTCAAGAATGTTACACTTTACAGAAATGAATATGTGCTTTGTGTGTACAATGAGGCATTATTCCATGCTTCTTTATAGTACTACAACTTTGAAGTCAGGAATTTTTAGCAACAAGTCTGTTCGATTTTTCCCTCCAGCTCTATGTTTTGGTGTCACACAGATGTAGCCTGCTCCCACTTCTGATTTCCAAAGGGTTCTGGCAATCCTCATTGAAGACCTGGGATTTTCCAACCCCTTTGTCCTCAGGACTGACTAGCCAGAAGGGTGTAGGATAGTATGGTGTAGCAGATATTTTGTTTGTTTATTTGTTTGGTTGCTTTTTTTGGCAGCCTGACAGCTGTGGGCTTGAAATTCCTTATGCTTCTCAATGGTAGGAAGAGTCAACTTGCTACTGAAATGATAAAATTGAGGACTCTCTTCTTCATAGATTTTGTGGCAGCTGAAACAGGGTCAGAGACCCAGGCTCAGCCTGGTTTGCAGAATAGCCTGGCAGGCTGCAGTTCTGTTTGATCCCAAGCTTTGTCTAGTAGAAGCCAGTAGAGGTCAGTGCATTGGCTGCTGTTCCCAGAAGAACCCACTCTGCCAGGTTCTGCCTTCTAGCCATCTTCCCCCATCATTTACTTCTCAAATCCTTGACTGTTTGAGCCTGGATCAATTGAATGGAAAAAGTTGTTTTCTTTTTCTTTTTCCAGCAATGTTCTTTTTAATTAATTAATTTTACTGAGATATAATTCACTTATCCTAAAAATCACCCTTTTAAAAATGTACTTTGGGGTGGTTTTTAGTTTATTTATATAGTTTTACAGCCATCACTGCTATCTCATCCCAGAATATTTTCACCGCCCAAAATATTTTCATTACCTCTAACACACTAGCAGTAAGTCCCCATGCTCTCCTCCCCCAATCTCTGATAACCATTAATTTATGGTTTTACCTATTATGGATGTTTCATAGGAATGGAATAATGTATTATGTCACCTTTTATGTCTGGCTTCATTTGTTTAGCATGTGTTCAAGGTTCACCCATGTTGCACATGTATCAGCACTTGATTTCTTTTTTAAGGTTTAATAATATTCCATTAGTCAATATAACATATTTTTATTATCCATTCATCTGTTGATCGACATATGGGTTGTCCCATTCTTTGATTATTATAAATAGTGTTGCTGTGAACTTGTGTACAAGCTTTTGCATGGGTATGTGTTTTCATTTCTCTTGGGTATATGCCCAGGAGTAGAATTACTAGGTAATATGGTAATTCTATGTATAATTTTTTGAGGAACTGTCAAAATGTTTTCCACAGTGGTAGCACCATTTTACATTTCTACCAGTGAAGCATGAGGGCTCTACTTTCTCCATATCCTTGTCTCGATAATAGCCATTCTAGTGGCAGTACAGTGGTATTCATTGTGATTTTGATTTGCATTTCCCTGATAGCCAAGGATGCTGAACATCTTTTCATATGCTTTTTGGCCCTTTGAATATCTTCTTTGGAGAAATGTCTATTCATGTCCTTTGTTCATTTGTCAGTTGGGTTATTTTTCTTTTTATAATTGAATTATCTGTGTTCTTTATATATTCCTGAAATAAGTCCCTTATCAGATAAACACCTTACAAATGTTTTTCCCATTATGTGGGTTTCCCATTATCTGTGGTTCACTTTTTTGACAATGTCCCTTGAAGCACAAACATTCTTAAGTTTAATGAGTTCAACACATCTATTTTTTGACATGTTTTTGGTGTTATATCTAAGAAACCATTGCTTAGTATATTAGAAAAACTGGCAGAAGTAACAGATTTCAGTGCAGACACAGGGACCTGGGATAACCAACTTGAAGATTGGATCTGAGTTTCCCCAGTAGATGATGAAGAGGATGAAGATGGAGATGCAGAAGGATTCTATATAGTTTTGTTGAGCTTTTCCTTAACTTTGCTTGCATAACTTATTTTAGAACTATTTTAGCCCTGCTATTGCCCACTGGAAAAACTGGGGGTTGTTTAAATAGGGTTCATGAGTCCTCCTTGGAGTTAACAGTCAAGGATGCTTTCCTTTTAACTGATCATCAAACTTTTTGCTGCTCATGCTAGGTTTAGCATCAGAGCTCTTCTGCAGCACATCACCGACAGGAGTTTTCCTTCACTTGTACCTCCAAGCCCAGTTTTGTATTTCCAAATGGGCTTAGAACCATCTACTTGACTTCCCTTTTGTTCACTATAGTCATATTTGAAAGTTTCAAGTCCCTATTTTAAAGTTGGACTGCTGGTTTCTTATTGCATTATTTTGTTCTGCACTAAATTAAGGTTTTCCCAACCGTTGGCACAATTACACCTAGCTTTCTTTTTATTAGAAGTGTTATATCTGCTCTCAGATGCAATACCAACATTATGTGCCTCTTTGCCCATATAACCATTAGTAATATAGCCAGAATTATTTGTCACACTATTAGGAATTGGTACAGTATTGGTCTTGTCTACAGATTTGTTCTCTCCACATTTATTTTTGTAAGACTTCCCATTCTTTTTGTCCATACCGTTTTTCTGAATGAAATTCTAGGTTTTAATTCCTGCTTTTCTAAAGTTGTTGGCCTTTGCCTGAAGTCTGCTTCAGGTGAGTGTCTACAATTTGCTTGTTGCCCTTGAGGACCCTGGAAATAAGGTTAGCTACATCAGAACCCAGGCTCTTTACACGTATTTCTCTTTCTCCAGCATTACCAGTTAGTTAACCATAGCATGATGCTTCTTCAGCATTTCCTGGTGTGAACAGAGGGTGTGCTTGTGCTCAGGTCTCAGTGGCTTTGGCTGGGTCTTGGGAACTGCCTTCAGCTCCATGATACTGGTGAGGATGCTGGTGATGGCAGTGATGATGGTGGTTGCTCCATTGTTTAGTCTAAAGTAATGAAAATTTATCCCTCTGATTTCTTCTAGGAGTTTTACATTTTTATCTATTACACTTTGGTCTCTGATTCAATTTGATTCATTCACTTTCAGTTCTGTCAGTTTATGCTTAATGTATTTTGAAGCCTTGTTGTAGGAGCATAGACATTCAGAAGTATTATATCTTCTTGATACACTGTCCCTCATAACATTACTAAATGACTAAATGTACAAAATCTCTAATATTCATTGTCCTGAAGTCTACTTTGTCTGATATCATTGGAGTCACTGTAGTTTTTTATGATTAGTGTTTTCAAGGTATATCATTTCCAATCTTTTTTTTTTTTGCTTTTAACATATTTTGTATTTAAATTTTGTTACCTCAAGATAGAACATTGTTAGGTCTTGCTTTTTCATCATTCGACAATTTCTATCTTTTAATTGGAATTTTTAGGCCATTTCTATTTAGTGGAATACCAAAACAGTTGTCTTAAAGTCATTTATCCTATTTGCTTTTTATTTATCCTCGTTTATCTGACCATTTTTCTTCCTTCCAGCTTTCTTTTGAATTAACTTCTAAGATTTTAATATTTATTTTTATTTTCTATGTTGTCTTTTTGGCTGAACTTTACTAAAACTTTACTGCAGGATCTACAGTTTGTCATTTGCATCTTTAACTCATTGCAGTCTTTCTTTAAATGCTATTACACCACTTCATGTATGGCTCAAGAAACTTACCACAATATATTCCCATATTCCTCTTCTGTCCTTTTTCTACTACCATCATATATTTTAATTCTCTGCATGCTATAAATCCCACAATATGTTGTTCATGTTTGTCTTAAAGATAAAATGTTCTTTTAAAGAAAATTCTAAATGAGAAAAATTATGTTACATTTAATTACGTGTTTTTGTAGTGTTTAGTATTCCTTTGTGTAGATCTAAACTGCCATCTGGTATAATTTTACTCCTAACCGAAAAATTTTTTTTGTTATTTATTTGCATTGAAGGTCTACCAGTGAAATAGTCTCTCAGCCTCCCTCCCTCTATTTTTTTGGTCTAAAAATATTTATATTTCACTTCCACGTTTTGTAATATTTTATTTTCTATAATTCTTTAAAAATGCAGTATTACTTTCTTTCAGTACTTTCAGGATGTCAATCCTCTATCTCTTGGCTAGTATTTACTTTCCTGTGAAAAATCAACCATCAGTCTCATTTTTTGTTTCTCTAAATATAATTTTACTTGTTTCATTATAGTCAAAATGTATCTCTGTCACTGGTTACAGCAATTTGATTATGGTGTGTCTTGCTCTGGTTTTCTTTATATTTATCCTCTGTAGGGTTCATTGTACTGCATAGATCTGTGACTTTACAGGTTTTATTGTAATTGGAAAATCTTTTCACCCATTATTTCTACAAGTATTTTTCCTATCCCCTCCATTCTGGGACTTTGGTTAGACATTCTTGATATTGCATGCAGGTCGTTGCAGTTTTGGCTTTTTTTTTTCCAATCTAGCTTCTCTCTGTATGTTTCCATTGGACTGTCTCTATTGCTATATCTTCAAGCTCACTGACCTTTTCTTCTGTGATGTCAAATCTATTTTTTAGCCCATGCAGTGATTTTTGTTTTCATTTCACAAATTGCATTTTGTCACTCTAGGTATTTCATTTGGCTCCTTGTAATATATTCCTTTATTTTTCTTTCTTCTAATTGTGGTCATGTTCCTCTTTTAGAAGGGTTCAAACAGAGAGGCAGAATTTACTGCAGAAATTTGACCTTACACAATTGTCATTGCTGGTTAAAGATTCTGTTAGGCTGAATTCCCTGCATCTGATGCTGGAGTATGACATCCACAGGGTGGGCAGTTGGGAAGGAAAGATGGATGTGGAATGCTCTTAAAATTAAATTCACAATATTTAACAAGACCTACAAGACCCTGAATAATATAGACCTCCACCCATCCATTTCTCTTCTCTCAGCTTTCACTTTAAATATTACTTCTTCAGAGAGATAGTCTCTGAATGCACATGCCCATTCCCATCTAAGCTGGAACCTACATTTCTAATTATAGATTTCATAGCATTCATCACAATATGAAATTATGTTAGTTGAAACATAAATTTGCTGTATTTGAAATTCAAAAGTGGTTGAATATTGGCAATGTTCAATACAATATAAATACTATATTTGTACATACTTAGGGTATGTTAATGCAACCCTTCTCTGTTTTTTCTACCACTTTTGTCAAGGAGTCTAATGTAGTTTCTGACAAATCATAACCAGCTAATAAAAATGGATGAATCTAACATGTGAGGGGGCAAAGGAGAAGTAAAGCTGGAGAGAAAGCAGGACTAAAATTTGAAAGGCTATATATGCCAATAAGAAATGTACATTACCTTCTTACTTACATTTACCCTCTTAGCTGTGGACATATATCAGTGATTATTTTCTTTTCTTCATTTTCTTTTTTTTTCTCAGATATACATCACTTTGAGAATTTAATAAAAATTATATTACCTCATTGCCCTAAAATGCACATATTCTTAGATATCCATAGCCCTACATATGAATGTGTCAAAATAAAATAATTGTAAAATATTCATAAAATTTAATGACAGCCATTTTGGTTATGTGAGGTCTCTACTTGAATCTACAAATCTTTTATTGATAGTGGAATAAGAAAATAACTTTCTCAGTTTACTAATTTAAAAGTCATATTTTAGATTTTTTTCTTAATATTCCCCTACCATCATTTGTATGTGCTTTCAACCATCATTATGTTGTTTCTGTGGTTTTCTTCCATACATATCTTTAAAATTGAAATTTTTAGTTTTAATATTTCTTTATTGATTTGATCACACTTCATCTGATTTCCTTGGTATGTTTTCTCAGCTCAAATTATAATTTCATTATTTTCTCAAAAATCATTACACATAGCAATGTTTTTAATTTCAAGTTTGTTTTTGACAATTCAATTACAAGTTTATTAATGAGTTAATTAAACAACTTTCCCAGCTGTAACTCTTTTTTTGTGTGCAGGATATTTATACCTTGACTATCATTTACATACACACACACACAGGATAGACTAGTGGTTAAATCCAATGTAAATGATATTTTCCTTGATCATGGACATACCCAACATTAGAAAATATTCAGACATAGTCAATCTGATGTAGAGTGAGTCTAAGTGTGCTGTTATAAATATACTGTCTCCACAATTCATAGACAAAGAAATCCTTATAATAAGCAATACGTTGAAAAGATTAATTCTTAATAGTAAGGAAGCAAATGTAAACTGAAGCAAGATCAAGGCAACTTTTGTAGCCACTTATTGAAAGAAATCACAGTAAAATTAGTGAACTTATGAACTGTTGTAAGCGTTATAATAGCATATAACTTCTGAAAAGCATTAAAGCTCACATTTGTTGTTAATTCCTAAACATATACCAGTCATTGTGTTGCATGCCGTATACTACTTTGCAAAATAGTGATCTCCTCTGTAATTAATTTTTCCTTGGGTTACAGGTAATTCCATAAAAGCAAAAAGCCACATGTTTCAAAATGTTCATTATAGTGTTATTTATGCTAGCAAAAAGCATGTTTTAGTTACATCAGGTGATGTAACTTAAATTGCATTATAAGTTAATTAAAAGTAAATTAAGTGAATTAAAAACAAGAATGGAATATAATACAACTACTACAGTCATCATTATGAAGACCATCTAACGTATTCACCATATAAAAGCAACTATAAACAAATACTACTATTAAACTAAATTTTAAATATTATATTTAAATATAATCTTTTACTGAGAAATTCACTTCAGAGATTTACAAGAGCAAACCTACATGACCATTTCTTTTTTGACTGGTACTCCCTCTGCTGTAAAGTTTTCAGGGATCTGTGCATAACCCTATAATCAGAACTGGGTTTTCTGTTCCTGGGACCAGGTCATATTTTGGTCTTGAATCATTTTGATGGTTTGCTGTTGTCAGTATGGAAATTGAACATCGCAAAACAGAGGCTGTGGAACAGCATGGCCAGCTATCTACATTCTTTAAAATAGCAAGTACTTACTTTATAGGAGAATCATTTTTTTTTTTGTCTCCCATAGAGGACCATCCTCTTTTCTTTCACTCTGCTGTCATTTAGGTCAGGGCTTCTCTAGCCAAATGGATTTGCATCTCATCCATTGAAAAGGTCCCTGTGCTTGTCTCATGCCACGCAAATCAGTGTCTTCAAGCTGCACTTGATGGCATACGGTGTGAAATCTATTTCTTGGGCTAATGTAGGCTTTTAATTACTCTTCACCCTCTACTACCACCTCCCCTCTCCTCATGCCCTTCTTTCAGATCTCCTTCTTCTAACAGCCAAATCTGAGGCAATGGAGCAGAATGGTATCTCTATTTACCTGAAATTCTCAAAGATCCCACACCTAGAGTATCATTGTATGTGGAAGCATTTTCTTTCTTTCACAAAAAGACTCCATTCAAGCATTATGTCCTTTACTCTGCCTTTTCTGATTTCCTATATTATTTGTTGACATGTATAGTAGCCAGTGTCCAGTCAACAAAATCTAAAACTTCAGCAAGTAAGTATATAGAGTGGATAAAAATCCAGAGAATTTGTTACATTGATATCAGAAGGCTTAATCAGTAAAAAAAAAAAAAAGCAATGAGGTGTCAAAAAAATCCTAACTACAGGAACCAGATACCACCTCTAGGGTAAGGATAAGAAGAAGAGAATCTGCATGATTAGAGTTGGGCCCCCAAATAAATAGAAATAATACCTCTAAAAAGCAAGTGGCATCTGGCGAAGGAGTCAATGAAGTTTTTCTAGGAAGGCCTAAAAGAAACTGGAGGTTGAAGCCAATTTCTGGGGCAAAATCTCATCACCTGGCAGATACTAATAGGAATGACCAAGCAGGAAGAAGTAGTTTATACTCCATTTTTCTCCTTTCCAACCTCCTTTCTAGTACTCCCTGTTAGTAGACCCTTACAAGAAGCCAAGTAGCAAGGAAGAAATATAAATGGCAAAATCCTAGCCTTAGCATTCCAGAACAGGGTATAGAAGCTCTATTGGCGCTGAGCCTCAGGGGATTTGTTTCCCTTATATATTTATACCAGTTTCTCCTCAGAAAGGAGTTAAAATAAACAAAAAGAAGGAAGCAAGATGAGAGGGAGGGGGAGTGGGATGAAGGAGGGGAAATTAAAAATGAAAGATTTCATTATAAAGCTTTTCCCAAGCAGTCTATAAGTAGCACGAGAACAAGGATTACACCTGTTTTACATAGAGAATTCTATGGAGAATTGGATAAATAACTCAGCACAAGGTCTGGTGCCTTTTAGGCTTGTTGTAAATGTTTGTTAAATAAATTGATACTTTAATCTGCTCATTATAACTAGCTCTCTCATTTCTCATTCAAACTTAGGACTGAATTATGCAGCTATTTTTTCCTGTGGGATGATTATGCTAAAATATAAAGAGGTTACTTTAGAGACTTAGCAGCAGAACAGATATGTGTAGGTGTTTTTTGGGGAAACTTTTTATTTTTATTTAATTTTGAATTTGGAGACAAGTGCAAGAATTATACAAAGAATTCCCATATACACTTTTTCCAGATTTATCAACTGTTTAAATGTTGCTCCATTTGGCATTTCACTCTTTCACCTTCTCTCCCATTTGTGAGCAATTTATACATCCTTATATTCTTAAATATTTCAGTGTGAATTTTCTAAGAAAAAAGACATTCTCTTACACAACCACAATTTAATGCTCAAAACCAGGCAATAAATCATTGCTACAATAATCAATCTAAACCACAGTCCATATACAAGTCTCATCAATTTCCCAATCATGCTATTTATAGTTATTTTTTGACCCTGTTCTTGGGTCCAATTCAAGATATGCTTTCAATTGTTGCATTTCTTTAGATGCTTCCAAACAGGAACAGTTCCTCAGCCTTTCTTTCTCTTTCATGGCTGATGTTTTTGAAGAATGCAGGACAGGTATTTCATAGACTCAGCTTGTGAAATGATTTGCGTTCATATGATGGTCCATCATGATTCAATTCAGAGTATGAATTTTGGGCAGAAGTGAGCCAGAAGGGATGGCATGTCTTTCTGTGTGCACAGCATGCCAGCACAAAGACACGATATTCCATCCTCTTATTGATAACATTAAATTTGATCATGTTGTTACGGAATTGCCTACCAGGTTTCTACATTGCAAAGTTGTTTGGGTTTTACTTATTTTTCCTCTGGCCATCAGACTAAGATGTTCCATTTTCCTGTAAACAGAGGTCAGACCAAAGCACGGCACATACTGGAAAGCTGAAGGATACACAGATTGCAAGAATCCTTCATTTACTGACTCCATCACTCAGTCAACAAACAATTGCCTACATGATTCTTCATGGCAGGAGGCATTGGTTAGAAGAAGCAGAAGTATGGAATGAACCGGTACCTGGGAGATTGATTAGACAAAGAAAAACTAGGAGCAGGAAGAAAATAACTCCCCAGGGTATACAGGTATATCAGCTGAATTAAGGCAGGGGCAGTGTTAGTAGAAAGGAAGGGGTGGGGGTACTGGCCTGTCATGGTCAGGTTCATGGGACAACTTGGCCAAGTGGTGGTTGGGCAAGTGCTGGCTTGTCTGTTGCGATGAGGACATTTCATAGAATTAAATTATGATCATGTCAGCTGCATCCATAGCTGATTCCATTTGTAATCAGCCAAAGGGGCATGTCTTTTGCAGTGAGTGATGCTTAATCTGATCACAGGAAACCTTTTAAGGAGGATTCAGAAGAGACAGGGTCTTCCTGTTTCGGCTGGTGAGCCTCTCCTGTGGAGTTCGTACAGACCCTGCATCGGAATCGTTGGCTTCACAGCCTACTCTGAGGATTTTGGACTCTGTGTTCCCGTGGTCACGTGACACACTTTTATAAATTTTATATTTGCGAGTGTTCTCTGTTGATTCTGTTTCTCTAGAGAACCCTAACTAATACATCTTGGTACCAGGAGTGGTTCTTAAGAAACAGGATCTTAAAAATGGGTTTGTATGAATGGTTTTCTACTCTGACTGACTCAAAGATACTAAGGACTCTGATTCCCATAATCAGAATGATACTCCCAATCCATGGAGTGAGTTGGCAAAAGAGATAGTCAAAATATCACCATTCGATTCTCCTAATGCTTCACTTGTACGAAGCCAGGCTCTGGGGAATCATGTTTTTGACACCTTTACAGAGTTTTGTAGAAATAAGACATATAGAGATGTTGGTTGGTTGTTTTAGATACACTGGCTACATTAAAGGATGAAAGGGATGGGTTTAAGTCTTCAAACGAGAAGCTTAAGCACTGTCTGAAAGATGTAGACGTTTCTATGAGTATCCTGGAGGAAAATCTTATTTCCTATAGCCGTAGACTTGAGATCTCTGAAAATCAGACTCAGCATCTTATTGTTAGAGTAGCAACTTTAAACGTAAACTAAAATCTCAATCTTGCATGGTGTCTGCCATTAAAGTGAGGGCATTGATTGGAAAGGAGTAGGACTCTGAAAAATGAGAGGGTGACATATGGATTGATAATGATGTTGGGGGTGAGGGTGAAACCCTAGTTCATGCTGAGTCTTCTCTAGATAACCCTGTAATAGTTTGCCCTGAGGACATAACCACCCCACCTTCAGCCTGCCTTGAGGAGTTGACCACCCAACTTCCTCCTGAAGGGATTAGCCCTAGAGTGATTAATCCTGTTTCACCAGATGAAACTGCAAACGAAGGCCCTGAAGCAAATGGCTTGGAAGATATTTCTAATTTTTTTCATGAACCACCCCCATCACTCCTCATTTCTTCCAGACCTATAACTAGACTAAAGTCCCAACAGGCCCCTAAAAGTGAGGTACAAAGTATCACCCATGAGGAGGTACATTATACTGCAAAAGAACTGTGTGAGTTTTCCAATTTATATAGACAGAAATCAGGGGAATATATGTGGCAATTGATTTTAAGGGTGTGGGGTAATGGTGGGAGGAATATAAGGCTGGATCAGGCTGAATTTATTGATATGGGCCCACTAAGCAGAGATTCTGCATTCAATGTTATAGCTTGAGCAGTTAGAAAAGGTATTAACAATTTGTTTGGATGGTTGGTTGAAATATGGATCAAAAGGTGGCCAATATAACTGGAGGTTGAAATGCCAGAACTGCCCTAGTATAATGTAGATGAGGGGATCCAGAGACTTGGAATGTTAGAGTGGATTTATCATGCAAAGCCTGTTCTTACACCCCAGGAATGTCCGGAGGATGCACCTTTTACCAGAACAGTGAGAAATAAATTTGTGAGACTAGCACCATCATCCCTAAAGAGCTCTGTGGTTGCACTTCTCTGTAGGTCAGATATTACTGTAGGAACTGCTGTCACTGAGCTGGAATCCTTAAACACAATAGGGATGACAGGATCCTGAGTTGGCAGAAGCCAGGTGGCAGCACTTAATCACCAAACACAAGGTAGATGTGGCTATTATAATAGACAGCAAACTCAAAGCAGGCGTCAAAATTGTATGACATGCAGAGATTTGTGGCAGTGGCTAGTAAATCATGGGGTACCTAGAAATTGAATAGAAGGGCATTCTACTAAATTCTTGTTCAAGCTGTATAAACAAAAGAGTTCTAGGTCAAGTGAACAGAAGTCTAACCAGAATTATAAAAACACAGAGTCAAGGCCCCTTAATCAATTTCCAGACTTGAAACAGTTTACAGACCCTGAGCCCCTTGAATGAAGGGGAGACCAGTTCCCTTTGGGGGAGAACCCTGTTACACTGCCACAAATTTATGCTGTTCATCCTCCTCCAAGCCTTCCCCAAGGAGACTGACGGCCTTTTACCAGGGTAACTGTGCATGGGGGAAGAGGAAATGATCAGATATTTCGGGGATTATTAGACACTGGTTAAGAAGTGACATTAATTCCAGGGGACCCAGCACATCACTCTGGACCACCAGTCAGAGTGGGGGCTTATGGAGGCCAGATGATCAATGGAGTTTTAGCTCAGGTCCATCTCACAGTGGGTCCTGTGGATGTATACTGCATTCTGTAGTTATCTTCCCAGTTCCAGAATGTATAATTGGTATAGACATACTGAGCAACTAGCAGAATCCCCACATTGACTCTCTAACTCATGCAGTGAGGGCTATTATGGTAGGAAAGTCCAAGTGGAAGTCTCTAGAACTGCCCCTACTGAGCAAAATAGTAAATCAGAAGCAATACCAGATTCCTGGAGCGATTGCAGAGATTACTGCCACTCTTAAGGACCTGAAGGATGCAGGGGTGGTGATTCCCACCACATCTCCATTCAACTCTCCTATTTGGCCTGTGAAAAAAACAGGTGGGTCTTGGAGGATGACAGTGGATTATCGTAAGCTGAACCAGGCAGTAACTCCAGTTGCAGCTGCTGTTCCAGATGTGGTATCATTGCTTGAGCAAATCAATACATGCCCTGGTACCTGGTATGCAGCTATTGATCTGGCAAATGCTTTTTTCTCAATAGCTGTTAGTAAGGACCACCAGAAACAGTTTGCTTTCAGCTGGCAAGGTCAGCAATATACTTTCACTGCCCTACCTCAGGGGTATATCAACTCTCCAGCCCTATGTCATAATCTTGTCCACAGGGACCTAGATCATTTCTTCCTCCCACAAGACATCACACTGGTCCATTATATTGATGATATCATGTTGATTGGACCTAGTGAGCAAGAAGTAGCAACTACTCTAGATTTACTGGTAAGGCATTTGCGTGTCAGAGGATGGGAGATAAATCCAACAAAAATACAGGGGCCTTCCACCTCAGTGAAATTTCCAGGTGTCCAGTGGTGTGGGGCATGTTGAGATATCCCTTCTAAGGTGAAGGATAAGTTGCTGCATCTGGCCCTTCCTATGACCACAAAAGAGGCAGAACACCTAGTTGGTCTTTTTGGATTTTGGCGACAACATATTCCTCATTTGGGTGTGCTACTCTGGCCCATTTATTGAGTGACCAGAAAAGCTGCTAATTTTGAGTGGGTACCTGTATTAGTTAGGGTTCTCTAGAGAAACAGAATCAACGGGGAACACTTGCAAATATAAAATTTATAAAAGTGTCTCACGTGACCACAGGAACACAGAGTCCAAAATCCACAGTGCAGACTGCGAAGCTGACGACTCCAATGGAGGGTCTGGATGAACTCCACAGGAGAGGCTCACCAGCTGAAGCAGGAATGGGGCCTGTCTCCTCTGAGTTCTCCTTAAAAGGCTTCCCATGATTAGATTTAGCATCACTAATTGCAGAAGACACTCCCCTTTGGCTGATTACAAATGGAATCAGCTGTGGATGCAGCTGA
>PVIY010033005.1:0-28467 GCA_004026745.1 Myrmecophaga tridactyla | reverse complement strand
ACAAATTGATGAATGATTTAAGAGATTTTTTTGTGGTCACTAAAGAGGAGTAAAAACTGGCACGTAAAAACTAAAACCAAGAATGAT
Source organism: Myrmecophaga tridactyla (assembly GCA_004026745.1). Classification (NCBI taxonomy): domain Eukaryota; kingdom Metazoa; phylum Chordata; class Mammalia; order Pilosa; family Myrmecophagidae; genus Myrmecophaga; species Myrmecophaga tridactyla. The sequence continues at coordinate 28,380 of PVIY010033005.1, read as the reverse complement.
ATCATATCACAAGCATATGCAAAGGAGGGGCAGGATCCATAGGGAGAAACTGGAAGGAAAACCTGGAGGGCAAACACCACTGGATTTCAAAGTCTGAAAGGCATTTATCCTTCAGCTTTAGAAAGTGGCAGTCCCACCCTTTCTGAGGGCCTATGCAGTGGCCCACCTCTTTCCAAATCAACCTCAGGGAACATTGAGGAGACCACCTTTTTCTAGGCTCCACTCTCTCCAGGCATCAGGGCCACCTCTTGGTTCTCTGCATTTCCGGGGCACATGCTTAACCCTCCATGTGGTGGCAGCCAGGCTCTCCCCAGTCTCCAAGGAGTGTGCTATACCTTTTCCAAGGCCTGAGGCGGCACAACTCTTCCACTGCAATGAGATGGGAGACTCATTCTCTGCCCTCAGGGCAAATTCACCCTCTCCATGTATATGGTTGGGTCCACTCTCCTAGCTGAGGTTTCTTGGCTTCAGATCCAAGCTTCCATGGTTCTCATTCTGCAAACCCAATTTGTCCCTTTTGTGTCTCCCTTTGTCCAGATTGGCAGTGGTTCCATTTATACCAACAGTCTCTTCAAGCACTCCAGGACTTCTCCATCATTCTCCTCACAGTTCCTCCAAAGTCTTCCCCTTAGCCATCCAAAAACCATTCCAACATATCTGGTATTTACAAACTGCAGCAGCACCTCATTCTCTGGTACCAAAATCTGTTCTAGTTTGCTAGCTGCCAGAATGCAACACACCAGAGATGGATTGGCTTTTAATAAAAGGGGATTTATTTTGTTAGTTCTTCAGAAGAAAGGCAGCTAACTTTCAACTGAGGTTCTTTCTTACGTGGGAAGGCACAGGGTGGTCTCTGCTGGTCTTCTCTCCAGGCCTCTGGGTTCCAACAACTTTCCCCACAGTGATTCCTTTCTGCACCTCCAAAGGCCTGGGCTGAGCTGCGAGTGCTGAGATGAGGTATGCTGAGCTGCTTGGGCTGTGCTACATTGACCTCTCTCATTTAAGCACCAGCCAATTAAGTCAAACATCATTCACTGCAGCAGGCACGCCTCCTAGCCGACTGCAGATGTAATCAGCAACAGATGAGGTTCACGTACCATTGGCTTGTGTTCACAGCAACAGAACTAGGCACCTTCACATGGCCAAGTTGACAACTGAATCTAACTGCCACAGTGATGAATGCACAATATCACAGTGATGATACTATAAACCATTGATTGTACACCATGTATGGAATGTTTGCTTGCCAAGAATGTTTGTATGTTAAGGTTTTACAATAAAAATATTAAAATAAAAAAAAAATGAGGCCAAATTGAGGAAAGGTCAGTCTTAATCCATGTTACTAGAGTTCTCCAGGGAGAGGAAATCTAGTCAGAGACACGGACGACGAAAGAGTAGAAGGAGTGGAGGCCACAGGAGGAGGCTGTAGGAGACAGGTGGCCATGTGACAGAGGCAGAGATTCATTGCCAGCCAGCCGCCGGGAGGACTCTACAGACATTGGAGAAGGCATGGTCTGCTGAAACTTTGATTGTGGACTTAAGCCTCCAACAGGGAGCCAGTCAGTTCTTCTGGCTCATTTATTATTGCATCCCAGGCAAACTAAGGCAATGCTGTACCTTGTTATTGTGGATGCTACCAGATATTTCAATTTATAATTGAACAGAATTACTCATGAGCAGAGTATGAATTAGCTCTTGGTACATATGAGGTACAGAATGGCTGAAGGGATGATTTTCTCTGTTAATCAGCAAAAACTCATTCTGGAGATTTTTGTTTTTAGTTAATGATTCTTCTGGGAGCCATGATGTTTAGTAGAAAAGGTGAGTGGGCATCAGAACTGATATAACATCTGTTCTATAGTGTTTCAGTTACTATTGCTGCGTAATGAACTCTCCCAAAACTTGGGTGGCTTAAAACAACAACCATTTCATTATGTTGCATGAATTCCTAAAGTCAGGAGTTCACACAGGTCTCACCTGGGCAATTCTTCTCCTCATTGCACTGATGAAGACCATTCAGAACTCAGCCAGTGAAAGCACTCTTCTGGGGGGTCCATGGTAGCGTCATTCATATGCCTGGTTCCTTGGTGTGCCAGCTTGAAATATAAAGGCCATGTTTTAATCCTAATTAATCTTGTGAGAGCAATGGTTTCTTCTAATCCCTATTCTGCACAATAGATTAGAAACTTGATCAAGTTATCCCCACGGAGATGTGACTCAATCAATTGTGGGTATTCAACTTGATTAGATGGAGACATGTCTCCACCCATTCTATGTGGGTCTTGTTTAGTTTACTGGAATCCTATAAAAGAGGGGACATTTTGGAGGGAGTTCCTTTTGAGAATGAGGAGAGAGCCTCAACAGAAGGACGAGAGAACCACAAAGTCCACCATTCAGTGACCTTTGGAGTTGAAGAAGGAAAATGCCTCCTGGGGAGCTTCATGAAGCAAGAGGCCTGGAGAGGAAGCTAGCACATGTCATCATGTTTACCATGTGCCCTTCCAGCTTAGAAAGAAATGCTGAACATCATCGGCCTTCTTGAACCATGGTATCTTTCCCTGGATGCCTTAGATTGGACACTTCTATAGACTTGTTTTAATTTGGACAATTTCACAGACTTAAAATTGTAAACTAGCAACTTATTAAATCCCCCTTTTAAAAAGTCACTCCATTTCTGGTATATGCATTCCAGTAGATAGCAAGCTAGAATACTTGGTGGGGATGGCTGGAAGCTGGGCACACTTGGACAGTCACCCAGAGCCCCACACTTGGCCCTCCTAGAGTAACAGTCTCAAGGTAGTCAGACAAGGCATCTGGGTTTTCCCAGAAGGAGTGTTTCAAGAGAAGCAGAAGATACTACATGACCTTTTCTGACCTAACTGTGGGGGTCAGGTAGTGTCACATCCACCACATGTCATTGGTAATAGACAAGTACTAGGTTCAGCACAGACTCATGGAGGGGTATTTAGACCCTACCTCTGAATGGGAGAGTAGTGAAAGAATATGTGGCTATCCTTAAACTGTCATGAATTTGGGAGGGCATTGGCAGGAAAATAAGAGAGGCTGTAACTGCATACTGATTTATGTATAGAGCATAGATGGGAATAAACAATATACCCTCTGATATTAATTCAAAATTTAAGAAAATAAAGAACATTGAGGCTATGTGTGATTGCAGTCGCTAAATAGCAAACAATAAAAGCAGCCTCAGCTTTTCCATACAAACATATTCTGGCTCTGGAGGGAAAGTTGCCTGAGTGATGTTTTGAAATGTGGTATGAGACAAGGGATTTTCTTCATGAAACTGCTGATATCATTAAAGTTCTTCTCATGATTTCAAGTGATTTACTTAAGTGGCCTACAACCATGACATGTTTGATATCCTGAATAGACTAGACTTATTAATTTAGGGCTAAATTATCACAGTTTTTGTAGGGAACCCCACAGGGGTGAAAACAGAAAAATTCCAAGATTTTAGCTCTGTCCCAACATGATTTTTGTTATTCATCAGAAAGGGAAATTGATGCTATATTATTGAATTTATTTTTAACATTAAAAAATTCAAACATACAGATAATTTTAAAGAATTATATGATAGAAAAACCTGTATCAATCACCTATATTTTACAGTTAACTTTTTAGTGTATTTGCATCTTTTTTTTAAAGTTTTTGCAAGTAAGTTGTAGGCATTAGTACATGTTGCCTTGCTTATTTTTAAAGCACATTCTGGTGCCAAAACAGACTATGAAAATATCCTTTTCAGAACTGAATGCAACCAAAAGGAGGTTTAGGATTTTACTGGCTGCTGTCTCTCAAGTTGAGACATTATCCTTTTGTATTTTGAATGTGAAATGTATGTTTGCTTAATATCTGACAGAATGTCAAAAATATTGAACATTGAGTAATACTCCATAATATTTGAGTTCAAGTTTAATGGTAATATCCATAACTATATGATCGAGTCAGTTGTTTAAATTTCCAATGAGCTATGGTTATTAAAGAGTTTCTGGTTTAGTAAAGAAGAAAGTAAAACAAAAATTAATAAACGAAACCAAATTAATATTAAACCTGACCTATTATGGCACAAGCCTATATTGGGGCCCGGGATAGAGAACTTAATCAAAGATTGCAAATGGTATTATAGCTCCAAATGAATATGAAACTTTTCTATTCAATTTTAACTGTCCTTTCAGATTTTTTATATATTAGCACTCATAATGAATTATTAAATAATTTCCTTGAAATTAGTGATGCATGTACCAGATGCCCTTAGGTCCTTGGGTACAGTTTTTATTATATTAAAGACCTTACAGAACATAACACTTGACATAAATTGTTTAATAAATAGTAATTCATGAAAGTGATTGAAATGAGGTGCCCCTAATAAAGGCCCTGTGCTGGTTTGAAACTATTATGTACCCCAGAAAAGCCATGTTTTAATTCTGATCCAATCTTGTGGGGGGCAGCTGTTTCTTTTAATCCTGATTCAATATTGTGGGGTGGGATGGAAACTTTTGATTAGATTATCTCCATGGACATACACTGCACCCAATTGTGGGTGTGGCCTTTTGATTAGATGGAGATGTGACTCCACTTATTCAAGGTGGGTCTTAATTAGTTTGCTAGACTCCTTTAAAAAGGGAAACATTTTGGAGAAACTTCAGACGCAGACACTTGGAGAACAGTTGCATCCGAGCTGGCATAGACAGGGATGTTTGGAGATGTGTGGCGTGCCGACAGAGAGAGCAGATGCCTAGACACAGGCAGAGCCCAGCAGGCATCTCCGTGTGCCTGCCCATGAGATGCTAAGCACGCTGCATCCCAGAGCTGTGTTCTGGAGAAGCTAAGTGAAGCTCCACAGATGCTTCAAGAGGAAACCTCAGGAAACAGAGACGAAAAGCAGCAAAGCCCAGGAGCAAAGGACCAGCAGACTCCAGCCATGTGCCTTCCTAGCTGACAGAGATGTTCTGGATGGCATCAGCCTTTCTTGAGTGAGGGTAACCTTGTGTTAGTGTCCTAATTTGGATATTTTTGTGGCCTTAGAATTGTAATTTATTAATCCCCTTTTTAAAAGCTGTTTCATTTCTGGTATATTGCATGCCGGTAGCTTTAGCAAACCAATACAGGCCCCAAATTCCAAGTTTACTATTGTATATATCAAGGTATCTCATCATCAAAAAAAAAAAAACTGGCTTTTAAGGAAGAACGGAGGCTTACTTAGTTGATTTATGCTTACAGAAGAGACTATAGAAACAGAGGAGAAATAAATTCACTCTCTTTCAAACTATACAAAGTTGTCTCCATGGACTTGTCAATCCTAGTGGTTGAACAGAATCATAGAAACAATTATCCATTCGTCTAAGATCAAAGAATGCCAAATTCACTGATAATATTTTCTTCAACTCATAGCCAATAATCTGACCATCTCAACAAAATGGGCTATTAACTAATCTAGGTTAAACATTTTAGAATATAGAATATGGATGTAATGTAATATGTATATTCTTTATAGTTAATACGTTCAAAATAATTGGGCTTTCTTTTAGATAGAGCAACAGTTTTCTCAACACTATGAATAATTTCAATTTATTGCTTCTTTTGTTAACAGTAGTCTTGGCTACTGAACTCTTAGTAGGTGATCCTGGCAGAGGCACTTATACAATTATTTTAGCAATGTGTCTGACTTTTTTTTTCTAATAGGAAAAATAATGGAGCCAGAAGAAATAAAGTGGAAGGGAACAGAAACCTAAAATTTGCTATGTGTAAAGTCTATTCCCATAAGGTTTTTTTTCTTTTTAAGGAATTGTCTAAATTTCACTCTCCTTCACCGCCACTTCTTACACACTTTTTGATCAATGTGGACCACAGGCAAATGGGGAAATGTCAAATTTTGTCTTTCTTAAAAAAGCCACATCTTTTATTTTTTAGGGCAAGCATATTGGTATCTTAATTATCATAAAATTAACAAATTCTGCCAATAATTAATTTCATTTTAGAATATATCAGTTCCAACCTAAAAGAAGACTATTACGTAATATGAACTTATATAAACATGTGAACAAGAAAAACATCAAATAAGTTTTAGGTTTTTGCATGAAAAGTAATCCAAAGATTAAATTAATAGCACAGTGCCTTCAAATCTTAGTTTAAAATATGCTCCTTCAAAGGAAAAAAAAATGAAAAGAAAAATGATAGGTATTCAAATGATTGACAACCTTTCCAAATAGAAGTGTTGCTATAATTAAGCAATAATGTATGAGTGAGTGTACATTGTAACAAATTGGAAGCTTGGTTGATTAGATTGAGCATATAAACTGTCAGTATAATTATCATATTTTAATCATTTTTCTCCATTTTTTATAACAGCATTGTCTTCAGCCTCATTTGGTGCTTATTAGATTGATATTCTAAGAGGAATTGTACAACATAAAACATGTCCTTTAACAGGATGAACTTTAGATAAGGCTTTAGTTATGTCTATAAACATTTATAGTGATTGCTCTTATGTTTCTGCTTTCCTCTATCTACTGTCTCACTTTGTGAAAGAAGGAAAGTCTCTTTTTCAAGATAAAATAGATAAATGAGCTTATTTTTCTCCATGAGCCACCCATTATTGTGCAACAGAAGAACATAAAATAGTTGCTAAAACTGTCTTCAAAATATAGGATTTTCCACCTGTCCATTGCTTGTCCTAGCTGTGGACAGATCATTCAAATGGATACTCAGTGCCTTAGAGCAAATGCTTTGGTTTCATTATTTGGTTGACTCTTGCTATTTACAAATGTTGACTCTATAGCCATGCACAGGAAGGAAATTTTTTTTTAATGGGGGTGTGTAGAGCTTCTATATTGTAAGGAGAATTCATGTAACCATAATAAGGGGAATTCATATAAACATTAAGCAAAGGCAACTACATCATTTAGTATCCAAATTTTACATACAAAGTCTGTAAACAGATTATTCTGGTTCTCTGTATCTATGATATAACAATTTAGGAATGGCTTTAAGAGACTTATTCATATTTAAATCAGAATGCTAGCCCAAGAGCCCCTGCCATCCATCCTCATAACATGAAAAGGAAATACTTACAGTCTCTTAAGTCCTTATTTTGTTTTTGTAAGCCACAACAAGTTGGAATAGTGGGAATACAGGGTTTGGAGTTATAAAAACACACACACCAGGGAGCCTGCAGAGTTTCATTTCCTTCAGTTTTTCAGGGTTCCAAGAGAGATGCCAGAGCTTTGAGTATCCCCTTCCAGATTTCTTCAAAAACATGCAAGTTACAACATTTGTATACTCCAAAGACATGCAAGTTACAAGAGATACAAATTACAATATTTGTCTACTTCAAAGATATGCAAATTGCAATATTTTCCAATTTATTCATAAACTTTTGATGAGGGCAAACGAATAGACCTTGATAAGAGTGTTTTTTGTATGGAAATGAATTATGTGATGGTAAAAACTTCACCGCCTTGTATTATGAGCAATCCAAACCATTAATTACACTAGTCAGCACACTGGTGAATCCATGCGATTCAGACAATGATAGAATAGTAAGGATCACTTTTCAAGAAACTCAGATATCTGTACTTTGAAGCTGTCTTCCTGTGGCACACATGCAAATTTTTGAAACAGTTCAGAAACAATCTCGAAAGATTTTACGCGTGTTGGTAGCAGGTTAGAATTCTGGTATAGTAATAGGCCAGTATGGTAAACACTGACATTCACAAGTTAAATCACTTACTAGTCATGCCCAGGAAGAAGTTCCAAATGATGCATAGATCACTATGAGAAATTGTTTACATTTTTACAAAGGTAATGATAAATACAAACATCTGAAGTGAGCTGGTAAGGGAAGAGCAGAAGTCCAACTCAGGTCAAAGACACACAAAGGATAAAGAGTGAACGACAGGAATCACCATCATTAAGACTTTATATTCTTTTGACACCTTTTATTTAAACTTTTGATTTAAGTATAAAAATTATTCTGCATCTTCTCCAGATTTATCCAAGTTATATTCAGAAGTAACTTCTGATTTAATTTTTTTGAATGCCTGAAAAAGTTTGGTTTCTTTAGCAAATTTCCCAATTCTATCTTTTTGTTGTTCTTATTCAGATCTAAGTCCAGGATCTTAAAATATGAGGGTTCCTAAATACCATGTGTCTGTACCTCAATCTGTCTGAGGCTCAGTTTCTATCATCTCTAAAATGGGGTTACTGTTGTCATTCTCATACAGTTATTCTGAGAATTCAGCTACAATTTATGCAAAGTATCTAGCACAACACATGGCCTGGCACACAACAGGCATTCAGGAAATGTTTAGTACCTTTCCCCCTCATTTGACATATGAAGTAATTGAGACAGAGAGTGTAAAGGATTTTAATAGAATCTAATGGTAGTTTATATCAGAGCCAGAATTTCAGTGTAGGGCTCTTTCCTCTATACCCTGTGATCTCTCACTGAAATCTACAAATCATAATTATGTATGTTTTCGTTTCCTAGACTGCTTAAAACAAACACCATGAAGCAAATTGGCTTTAACAGTGGGAATTTATTAGCTTACAGTTTGAGGCTGAGAAAATGTCCAAATCGAGGCATCAGCAAGGTGATGCTTTCTTTCTAAAGACTGGCTGCTGGTGATCCTCGGCTCCTCTGTCTCATGACAAGGCACATGGCAGCATGTGCTGGCCTTTCCCTTTTCTTCCAGGTTCCATTGCGCTCAGCTTCTTGCTTCTCTCTGTCTGTCTGTCTGTCTCTCTCTTTCTCTTCATTAGGATTAAGACCCATCCTGAATGAGGTGGGTCACAACTGAAGTAGCTTCATCAAAAAATCCTAGTTACAGTGCGTTCACACCCACAAGAGTGGATTAGATTTAAGATAAATGGATTAGATTTAAGATAAAAGTTGTGATTGGAGGTGAGAGAAAGGCCAAATTATGTTAGCCTGGTATTTCAGGCCAAGGAGTGTTTTTTATTTTATTTTATTTTATCCTGTGAACCATAGTTTTGAAGGGCTTTCTAAAACATATATCTGAGTTTTAGAAAGATTTCTCTGGTGGCAATGTTGAGGATTGTTTGCAGGCAGAGAAGACTGAAGATGGAAAATCATCACAGATAAATTGACACTGCATATTTATGAGACATCTTTTAAAGTATGTAATACTTATATGAGTTTGATTATAAGGTTAATATTCACTCCATTAAATTGTCAGTAATGAATGAATTAATTGATTAGTTTATATAATCAAGAAATATTTAATGAGACATAGTATGTGTAAAGCATATGCTAGGTGTTTGGGCTACAAGGATGTATAAACCCCTGTCCTCAATAATCTTTCTATTCATTTACATAGGTAGGATGATTTAAAAGAAAATTTGAGGTTATATACCATTTCCTATGTCCTACAGGGCTTCATTTTACTCTGGGCTTCTCTATCATATGAATAAACTAATCTAATATCCAGTTAACACAACAAACCTCCTTAGAGATGGTTGAATCTGAAAGAACTTATATTGCAATCTGAAAGGCATTAGTTACCAACAGACGTCTTCTTTTCCATGTGTCTGAGTTTGATGAATTTAATGTCAAACAGATCTTTCCCATCTTTAGCCAATGCATGTCTATGGTAGAAGCAATAAGGTTATGTTATATAAAAGCTTCTTGGTTCTCATTAGACCTGCATCAGATGTAGATTAGGTAGGTGTCAAATGGATTGAGTAAACTACAGATGGCTACTAAATCTTTGGATACTTACAGTACAAACTGAAAAACTTAGAAAATCCATCTGTTCATATTAAACAAAGCTAGGTCTCACTATTATATTAGCATTAAAAGAAACTCAAGCTTCAAGAAAGGAAATTAACTCTTTTTGTTAGCACAGTTTGTGCTTTTCCAGTGATAGCATCCAAGTCCATGGTTGTTTATACTGCCAGAATAAGGGCAAATGGGGCTGACTATTTAGGCTGCAGCGTCAAAAGGTTTTCTTAAGCATCCTTTCTCCAGTTTCATGTTGCAATTCTCATTTTAAAAAAAGGCCTGGTGCATATTCTAGTACTCCATGGGTCTTCTCTGTGGCGGTGACCTAACCAGTGGGATGACTCTGTACTTTGTTATTCCCCTTCTTTAGTGCATCTGGACCCTCTGAACTTTTTAGGAGTACTGATTTCTGGATACCAGCTAGAGAGATTCTGACTCAATTGGCCTAGAATTCCATAATTCTGTGCTATTTTTAAAAGGCTTCCCAGTTAAGTCTGATGCCGTGTTTGATAACTGCTGTATTTTTGTATACATATACATATTTACCACTGCTATATGCCTAAAAATACCTCCATAAAGAAACTGGCTAAATGAGAAATATAATTATAGTGAGTCAAATCATGTTCTCAGGGCGTATGTTAATGCAAGTTGCACTCTAATAAGGAAAGATTATAACAGTTATCCTTGGCCCCTGAAAATAGCATTGTTAGAACAGGGTTTATCACTTGTAGTATAGAAGTCACTGGCTCAGCACATACAAAGGGAAAAGGGAAGAAAAGGGAGAATTATTACAGGTCTCACGATATCCTAATGTTGAAATTCTGAAGTATTTTTCTTTCCTTAAAGAGAGCAATGCTTTAGCCACTTAGATTTTAAATTGAATAACTTCCAAGCAGGCAATATTTCAGACCTTACTGTAATAGTGAGATAGAAAAATAGAGCCACTTCTTGAGCATCTACTGTGTACTGGCTGTGGTTCTGAGTGTCTGACATTCACATCTAATCCTTACACACTGTGAGACAGGCTTACTCATCCATGTTTTACAGATACAGACATGAGGCATGTTTAAGTGGCTAGCCCAAGGGCTCACAACCAGTAATTGGGAGACAGAGTCAGCGTTCAAACCAGGTCTGTGAGATGCCAGAGTTAACTTGAACTTATTCATTCATAAGTGGTTGGAAATGAAATGAAGTAGCACTGGAAAAGGAAGTTAATAACCATTTCATCTGTCTAATCATACTCTGTAATAATAATATAAGCATATTATAAAAATAGGAGCAATGGAAAAAATTTATTATATAATCTGAAAACAATAAGCACGCTGAAAGCTATGGATGTGTTCATCGCCTTGGCTGAGGTGATGGTTCTAGTTGTGCATAAATGTCAAAATGCATCAAAGCCTGTACTCTAAATACATCCATGTCATTGTATGTCAGTTATACCTCAATAAAGCATCCCCCCAAAAAACCCTTTTTGGGTTTTCTATAGATGCTGGAATGCAATATACCAGAAATGGATTGGCTTTTATAAAGGGGATCGATTAAATTACAAATTACAATTCTAAAGCTGTGAAAATGCCCAAATTAAGGCACCAACAAGAAGAGACCTTCACTCAAGAAAGGCTGATCAAACCTGAGTCGTCACGTGGGGAGACATATGACGACACATCTGCTGTCCTCTCTGGGCTCCTGGCTTCAACTTCTCGCTCAGCACCTCCTAGTGTCTGTGTCTCAACTTTCTCCAAAATGTTCTCCTCTTAAAGGATTCCAGTAAGCTAATTAAGAACCACCTTGAATGGGAGGTCACATCTCCATGGAAATAATCTAATCAAAAGGTCCTGCTCACAATTGGGTGGGTCACATCTCCATGGGAACAACCTAAACAAAGACCCCACCTATATACAATGAGTCTGCCCCCACCAGACTGGATTAAAAGAACATGTCTTTTCTGGGGTGCATAACAGTTTCAAACCAGCACAAGCCATGTAGCTGCATACCAACTAAGTGAGTTGGTTAGATGGAAGGGACAATAAAGTAGAAGGTATAGTCTATCTCCTGAATAGTTTAGTTGACTTCCCATTTTCTACTCTGTCTTTGGACAAATCTACTTTCCTTAAATGAATGTTAGCAGTCCGAGAAGAATAGGTGAGGGAATGGTTGGATTAGAAATATAATCCCAAGAGCACACACGTGTCTGGTTGCACATTTCTCAGTCCCCTGATTTCACAGCAGCTGAGGTGGATGGCTGTATGCACACAGGGTATTTCTGTTGCAGGCTCTCTCTCTTTTTCTGCCTTAATGTTTTCTTTCAAGTCTGCTTAGGTGTTCCCACTTGAGGAGGCCAGGGGTTGAGGAGAATTCAGCAAAGGAGACTGGGAATGAACGATCAGTGAAGTCAGGAGAGAACCGGGAGAATGGGGTCCTGGAAGCAGAGGGTTTCAAGGATCCGGGAGTTATTGTGACACCTCTACCCCGAGGCAATCCCCGAAAGGACTCAGTACTTACTGAGACAGGCAGAGTGAAGTTCCCATGGGTCTATGAGGTACAACGCCGAGGACTTCATGTATAGGGAATGTGTACTGTGTGTGGCACACAATTAGAGCAGTACTCAACTCACCTTGTTTTGATTATGATTACTGTTGCGCATTAGACTATTGGTCTGTGTTTTAGTCAGCTAAAGCTGCTGAAATGCAATATACCATAAAACGGGTGGGCTTTTACAATGGAGATTTATTGACTTACAACCTTACAGTTCTGAGGCCATGAAAATGTCCACATCAAGGCATTTGTAGGTGATGCTTTCTACCTGATGCCTGACTACTGCTAATTCTGGTCTCTGTCAGATGGCAAGGCTGATGGTGATGTCTGCTGGGCTCCCCCTTCTTTTCTGGGCTTTGTTGTTTTCAACTTCTTTCTTCAGTGGCTTACTCTCTGTTTCTGTGGCTTTCTCTCCCAGCTTCTGTGTCTCTCTCTGTCTTCGTCTGCATGTTTCTCTATTTCATCCTTTTATAAAGGACTCCAGTAAAAGGATTAAGACTCACCTGGAGTACACTTCAAATGAAATAGCTTAGTCAAAAGGTCCCACCCACAACAGGTTTATAACCACAAGAATGGATTAGCTTTCAGAATATGATCTTTCCTGGGATACATAATGGTTTCAAACAGTTTGTGAGCTCTTATAGGAAAGAACTGCACCAATACCCATTTCATATAATTTCTTACAGTGTCTTACTCAATGAATATTTATTAATATAGTTGGTGATGATCATTTTCAAGAATCTGCAGGCATTTCACAGATTTTTGCATTATATAGACTATAAAAGACTGTTCTGTGAGAATTGTTGAAATCAGTCTAGCAACTGTAATGTAAACCCTTAGTTCACCAAAGCCATATTAAGCAGTAGAATTACTCTGTATTCTTTAACAGTCAAAATTTGATTTTATGATTCATTAAAGGAGTTTTAAAAACATTTCCAATAAAATATTGTTAACATGCATGCCATCAAATGTTTTCATAAGAAAGATATTGGTACCCAAACCATGTGTAAATACCTTACGTATCTCTGTGTCTATAGAGGTGGGTACTCTGATTAAGAGCTGGACTGTGGGGTGCATTCCAGCTCGACTATGCACTCCCTCTATGAGCTGTTCAGCTTCCCCGTATCTCAGTTTCCGAATCTGTACAATGGAGATAATATTATTTCCAGGGATTTTTGAGGAGATTAAATGACATGATGCATGCAAAGCCCTTGTCTGTCACATTTTAAGATTTCAACAAATATTTAACTACTAATAAAGCATACCATTTATTAGTTTAGCTACTAATAAAGGATAATATTTATTCTGAAAAATTCCACCCAAAATTAAAATATTAAGGACTTACAAGATTTTTACATTTTATTAATCAAACATCATGAATATTCACTTAATCTGAAAATATTCCACGTTGATATTTCATGTTGTACAGACACTAATAAGAGGAGTCTTGAGGAAGTTTTCTTTAAATGGAACTGCTTACTAGCTATCCTTTCAATAACTTCAATTTCAAAATAACAAATTAATAATGGGAATCTTAACAGAACTCAAACTAACACATATACTATTACTTTATTATAGGCCTACATGAATATTTTCCATCTTATAAAATTATGTGAAGTATTTTACATTTTTTCCAAAATGGATGCAGATTTGGCCACACGTACAACTTTGTTAAGTTCACTATTTCTTCATTTCATATTTATATATAAAAGTGTACTTCTATTTGCATAAGCCAGTGGTATTATACTAAAATAGAAAGGTTTATGTTATTTAATTACTTTTGATTGTAGAGTCTAGAATTAACATTTTTGAGACAACTTCAGGCGTTCACAGAAAGGCTTGGGGATTGCAACACTTTGCAAATCTTCACAGTAAGTGAGCAGGAGCTAGCTTCTTTGTGCTACTAAATGGCACCCCAACTTTCTTGACTATAGGACACCCCATGGTGAGGGGCCACTGTATACCTACACACTTAAAAGGGGCTTCTTTATCCCACCTATGAGCACTGAGATTTTCCAGAATTTGGATACAGGTTCAATTTTCAAGCAATTTCCTGTGTCCTCCTATAACATTATTCCACAGATTTGCTAGTGAAATGAAATACTGCAGTGACCTTTTTAATTCCCTTGACTTTTTACAATCTTGGAAATTTAGCACAACAGCAGGAGTTTAATCATATTCACTGATGTAAAAGACAAAATAAGGCACCTTTAAGTTCAGATGGAGATGTGACCTCCAAGGTGTCAGAGCCTTCAGAGGTTCACTGTTTGTTCCTAGGGACTGCGGAAGCTGTGCTGTTGTGTTCCTCGGGCGGCAGTGCTACGTGTCAGCAGATGCACCCATCCACTTCTTGTGCGTTTTGGACCTAAAGGCTTCAAACTCCTGCATTTTGACTGTATTTTTAAATAGCAATTAGGAAAATTGCTATTTTCTGTATTCACTTTTTCTTTTCTAAGAAGTAGTTTTTGATTCATTCAGAATGCTATTTACTCTTTAAAGTTTCCAAGTCTTGGTTTTAATTTTGAAAATGTATCCTGTTATACTGGACATTTAAAATCTCTCTCTACACCAGAGGCTGTAGCTCCGTGATACATAAAACCCATTTGTTCACATGGTTTTTTTACTAACTGGCAAACTAATCCTTTCAATCAAACTGGATGGTTAGTCTGATTCCTTGTGGGTTTAGCAGTGCCCAATCATTTAACCAAGAGCCATTATGTGTGTTCTTTTTAGTTTTAGGTCTCAATTGTTGTGTAGTTTGGTTGATGGATGAGATGGCCTAAAGAAAAGTAAGAAAGAAAAAAAGAACAATATTCTTCACATAGCCCAAAGTGACAGAACAGATCAGCTCTCTTAAATCCCCTGTCCATACAGCCATTGTGATCGAGGTGATTGATGAAGGAGCCTATCAGCTCTGAGCTGTTTAGGTGTCACACTGATAGGAAAAGCAGTGCCCACAGTGTTCCTGCAGTTTTGAGAGGTCAGCAGTTAACATGTTCCTACAACTGATGCTTCTGTCCTTCAGAGGCAAGCAAGTGATGACCAATTTACATTGCTCATGAGATTTTGCTCTCTGCAGCTTTATCATTAGAATTCCCCTTAAATACCTCCATAACTACTTCCGACTACTTTTTGAAAGTCTTGAGTCCAGATAATGAATCTAGGTGTGTTAGTGCAACTGAGAAAATAAGATACACATTTTTTATCCTGCAAATACTTCTCCCTGAGTGTACGTTGCGAATTATCCCAATTAGAGTGGCAGAAAATAACCTTGCTGCTTTTCATCCCCATAGTTTTTCTTCCCAAGAGGATGTATGCCTCCCAAGTGCCTTTGTTGTCATAATTAGCTCCTCAAACATGAGTTCCTGTGAAAACCGAAACCAAAGAGTAAGAGGAAGAAGACACCAACTATATACACATTATTTTTAGGCTCAATTTTAGCCAGCACCTGGCATATCATAATTTAGGTGCTTGGAGAAAAGGTTTTTATTTCTCTTTATACTATAGAACTTATTTTTCTATTAATCATTAATTCATTTAGACATAAGATATGTTGACAATATATTTTTAGAGACCATATATTTTACTGGATTTATTATCATCTTAATCTATGATAAATATTTTAGCACTAAAATATAAAATACTCCTTGTTATTGAGCTAAAGATTCTTGGCAAAGGAGTTCTTTATTTAAAATTGCTTGTCTCTTGGTTGAACTGAAATTACTGGAAAAAAAAAAGGTGTCATTGCTATGATCTGAGACTGGGGAACTTCAGGCTCCATAAATTTGTTTTATTTGATTTGGATTAGGCAGTAGATAATGTAGCTGGACACAGTCGATAAGAAATTATTTTTTATTCAAAGGACTACTTAAAGAAACAGAAGCTCATTAAAGAAAATTTAGGGGAAAAAGTATAAATATAAACAGAACATACAAAAATACAAAAAAATTATTTCACCCAAACTACAGGCAATATATTGCTAATATTTTGATATTGCTATTTTTTAATATACAAGGATTTTTTAAAAATGTAATTGTGATCTATTCTATATACATTTTTTTAAAATTCCAGTTACTTAACATTATGCACCAATGCATTTCTACATTATTACATAGTCTTCAGAAATTGAATAGCAACATATTCTTATAAATTCTTTTTGCAGACACTGTGAGTTTGCGGAATATTCTTTTCCTGTTGAATCTTTTTTTGAATGATCACCAATTTATTACATCTGTCTGTTCCCTGAAATCTCTTGGATTGGGTATCAATCAATTACAGCGTTCCAATTTATTTTTCAACTTATTGGCTAAGTTGTGCCCTGTGACCCATTTATGGCCAATGAGATATAAGGGGAGGTGAACTTAAAGAAGCAGAACTCAGACCCATCTTTGCAGATACTGACTTCTGGGGTTCTTGAGATAATACATTTCTTTCTTGGTTAAGCCAATTTGATTTAAGGGTTTCTGTTAGTTGCCTCTGAAATCACCCTAATGGATACATGCTGTTTTGTATGAGGAATTTCCACATTTTTTGGGTAGTACATTTCAAAGGGTTTTAAAAGCCTCCATTTGACTGTCTGCCATTATGTGACATTATAATAAAATATCTTTCTAGATTTAATGAAAGGTGAATGCTGATTTTTAAGAGATTACACTAATGCTATGCCTACTTTGAAGAGCAATAATATTTAACAGAACATGGTAAAAATGTAAGTATAGACACTGCCATAATACAACCATTCTACTGGAATTAACTAGCATGTATTCCATCTGGGGGACCTTTCTATGCAAATATAGAATTGTGAAACTCAGTCTTCACTGCTTTCCAAGCTGTGCATAAAACAAGATTATTCTTCATTGCCTTCATTTCAGTACCGAGTTTCTGAAAGTCATTGTTCTGGTTACCTATTGCTGCATAATGAGTCACCCCAAAATTTATTAGCTTAACACATCTACATTCACGGTTTCTTTAGGTCGGGAATTTGGCAAGGACAGAGCTGAATAGTTCCTACGCTGCAGGATAGTGGCTGGAGCTGACGAGGGGCTAGGGCGGCAATCAGCTAGGAACTAGTCGGCCGTCTTCCTGTCTTTGTGGGCCTTAGGGCCTCTGCATGTGGCATCGTCTTGGGGAGTCTGGCCTTCCTTGCAGCATGGTGGCCTCACAGTAGATGACTGCTTACCTGGCAGCCGAAGGGTTCTCGAGACAGGACGGCAGAAGCCAGAGGGCTGCTGCACTGCCTCCACGACCTAGCCTTAGAAGCCTGCAGCATCGCTTCTCCGTTTTACTGGTTGCAAGGGAGCCACAAACCTTTGCAGAATCAAGGGGAAGGGAATTAAACTTCTCCTCTGGATAGGGGTCTGGAAGGTTCTAGAAGAGCTTGTAGGTCAGAAGATATTGTGGTGGCCATCTTTGGAAAATAAAATCTACCAAAATTACTGAAGACCTTTATGTGTGACTTATTTTCTTGTTTCCATCACTCCACGTTTTTTTTTTTTAATGTTACTTTTACTGTTTTATATCTATGCCTAAAATCTGTGCAATGACCAAAGCTGTGACTTCTGCAACAATGAAAGAAGTCATTTAAAAATTTAGGGTCATTTGGATTCTGTTACAAGGATCAGATTAAATTCATAAAGTGAAAGAAAAGTATGAGTGACAAGAAGAGGCACCCATGTTTCAAAATAAAGTTAATGAGATTGAAGATATGTAACAAATTTTGGAAAATAAAGTTTGAAAAGCAAAATTAACTGTAGTTATCATCCTGCAAATGGATTAAGTCTATTTATGTGTATATATCATAACTTCTAAGCATCTCCATTCAAAAATTTTTGATCGATGACTTGGCATGATATGGCTGATGACATGCCTTATTTAGTATAAGAAGCTATTCATTTCATTAATTATCTAAATGTTTATACACAGAACCTTTGCCATAGGAAACCAAATGAACATATCAGAAATGAGCAAGTTCTAAAAATCACACAAGATTTCTCTGTATAAACACATGATATTTTATTGGGAACAATATGAAACTAGATTTAGTTGATCCACTCTTTCATGAGACCACAGAGTATGTCCCACAAAAATCAAAACAAAATTAAATCCTAGCAGATGATGGTAAAATCTAATATTATACATAAGTAAACAAATATAACATGCTCTATTTGACAGGCTTTCTTCTTGCCCTCTGGCTGTATTTTGAGGCCAGACTCAATATGTTATCACATCTAGAAAAAATCCACAATTCCAATTTCAGAGGTGTTTCTGCGTAGGGCAGATCTTGTGGGAGATAGGAGGCCGTTATGCTGTACATCTGCTATAGAGTCAGCACAACTTGGGGCTGCCTTTCTTTGGGGCCAGATTTTATTTTGTTTGCTTGTTCATTTTTATCTTGTACTTCTTATATAAGCACTGTGCTTAACACGTGTTATGAACATATTGTGTTTAATTTTCTGTCTCGCCCACTTGGCTATGTGGACTTGAAAGCAGGAATTGTTTCTGGTGACCATGGAAGGGTGAATGAACATCGTCAGTAATGTTGAATTCTGATAGGAAAATAAATGTGTGTGTGTGCATGTGCTTGTGTGTGTGTGTAAACATATTGGAAGAACAATTATGTGGAAATTGACCTGTTTTTGGAGTTCCATGGAGCGGAACTAGAATCTGTGGTGAATGTAACACAGATAGGCTTCAAGCCATTGTAAGAAAGCTACTTTCAATAACGAGAGACAAGAGCTGTCTCCCGTT
Organism: Myrmecophaga tridactyla; assembly: GCA_004026745.1. Lineage (NCBI taxonomy): Eukaryota > Metazoa > Chordata > Mammalia > Pilosa > Myrmecophagidae > Myrmecophaga > Myrmecophaga tridactyla. The sequence continues at coordinate 9,335 of PVIY010033005.1, read as the reverse complement.
GTATCAGGTCGGCTCCTACACAGTGGGCCTCCACCACAGAAGGGTCCTCTCAGACGCCACAGGGACATATGAGTCTCCTGGATATTTTAGAATGGTTCCTTGCTCTGGGTGGACTGTGAGATTAAAGGATCTCTAAATTCCTTTCTAACACTATGAATCCCGCCCTAATAAGGTATCAGTTCCAAATAGGGTGGCTAAGGGAAAATGAACACTTAGCGAGCATCTGCTATATAGACAGACACAATTCTAGCCATTGGGGATACAGCGAGGAACAAGGCAGAAATGACGTCCTCGTGGAGTTTAGATCCTAGCAAAGGAAGCAAGCAAAAAAAAAGGTAAAGAAATAATAACTAATTTTAGAGAGTGATTAGTGCTATGAAAAAAATAGGTTGATGTGCAGAGAGAGACTGGGTTTGGGGATAGGCAACTTTAGATGAACTAGTAAATAAGAAAGGGTTGGCTTATGTTTCATATCTGTATATTTTAGTAACATTTCTCCATAAACAATATCCAGGACATATTTAGTGCTGGCACTTCAAGAGTTAATATTATTTATGAAAACCAAGATTCTGGGTACCATGTGGATTAAAGAGAGGAGACATGATCCCCAATTTGGAGAACTTAAAAATTACGTGGTAAAGTCATTGGTGAAATAATCAAATAGTGAAACAGGGTTGTTAGTGGCAAATAAGAAGCATAGAGAATAGATATTGTAGAATATAATCAGAGGAAGAAAAGAATAATGTGGCCAGGAGTGATCAGGGAAAATATGAAAATCAAGAGGACTCTAAAAATATATAATTTTCCAGTTAAAATAATCAGAAAACCAAATGTTCAGATTATGGTTAACATGATAATGGAATTCCTATTATGGGTCCACATATTTGATCTGTTACAAATTTCTGACATAGTTCTGCATGTAAAATATATCATTGCAAGCTCAGGGCCCATTAATATGTGCAAATGTTCATGCAGCAGATGGCATCTCACTGTATAAACATTACCAATGCAGATATTAGCAGCTAAAACGTTACCTATTTCATGTACTTACTTCTGTAACATAGACCCCGAGGATTGCTTAATTGTGGAGGTGTGTGATATATAATTCCCATCTCTTGTCTTTTCTTCTTCTTTTTTTTTTTTTTTGTGTGTGTGTGTCCACAGAAAAGAACCTTCAAAGCTCTTCATATGACATGTCTGTGCATGTGTGTTGTAATACTTTATCTTACTAAATTCTCTGAAACATGGACAGGCATATATAGCTATTTTATTTTCTCTTTTGGGAGGAGGTAACTGATATGGGGGGAAAGAAAAGCATTTGTGTACATTTGTTATTTATTATTCATTCAAACAATAATCATTGGGCCCCTACTATGTGCCAGGCACTGAGAAATCAAAGGTGAACAAAATCTCGTCTTGTCCTTTTTCTCAGATCTATGCAAACAGCAGGAAGCCCACATCAGGGGCAGCCGAGGAGTGATGAGGGAAGAGCACAGGCTCCCTCGAAAAGTTTATATCTGGGTTGTACAATGATACAGCTTTCGCAGTGTGACTGTGTGATTGTGAAAACCTGCGTCTGATGCTCCTTTTGCCTATGGTATGGACAGATGAGTAAAACATGGGGATTAAAAATAAATAATAGGAGAAACAAATGTTAAATTTGGTAGATTGAAATGCTAGTGATCAATAAAAGGGAGGGGTAAGGTGTACAGAAAAAAAATAGGGGAAACAAAGGCTAAAATATATTGAGTAGATGGAAATACTAGCAGTCAATGAGAGGGAAGGTAAGAGGTATGATATGTTATTGAGTTTTTTTCTTTTTTCTTTTTCTTTCTTTTTCTGAATTGATGCAAATGTTCTAAGAAATGATCATGATGATGAATATACAACTATGTGATGGTATTGTGAGTTATTGATTGTACATACCAAGAATGGAATGATCATATGGTAAGAATGTTCATATTAGTATGTTATGTTTAAAAAAAAATTTTTTTAAGTTTATATCTGTAAACAAATATACTCATTTTTATGAGAAACAGTATTTGGCTACACTCATGAGGAAAATGAATATTAATGTGTATTAGTGGACATATAGAGAGGCTTTTATCCTAAAATGTTTTGAAATTATTTTGTACTACTTATCCACAAACCTCAGTAAGAAAAGAATTCCTATTTTCAAAGCACTTGGAAGGAGAATTTTGATACACAACATAACTATATCAGTAATCATTTAATATGAGAATAAAAAGAAATGTCTCTAAAGAAAAAAAATCCTTGGTTTCTATTTTCTGATACGCATTCCTAAAATTACCTGGCCAGTAAGAACAGAAATGCTTTACCTTATTTGTAAAAACGTTTCTCACCTTAAAAATTCTTTCAACACTTCCTTCAGTTTGTGAGGCTATCAAAACTTTTCATGAATGAATGAATAGAAACGGTTTTCTGCCTTTGACTGGAGTGGCACAGGGGGATTTACTTCCACCATTACCGCTGTGTGCTCGTGAGCATCTGAAATGCCCCCCTGAAAGTTCGTTCAGCACATTCACGATTATGGACTCCATCTCCCACACTGTATAAATGGCATAAATGAGGAAGACCAATGACAACGCGTCCACCCCATACACCAATTCAATTTAAAGCCATGGGGAAAGAAGGAGCAACCAGATCTTATGACCCCACTGCACATCTGCTATTGCAGAAGGGTTTATGGAACCGCGCAACGACAGGAGCCTTTCCACTTGCTAGCGGCATTCTCTATTCTGAGGGTTGCCGTCTCTCTTAGGTAAACACATGAAGGACCCGTGAGCAGAAACAAATTTAGCATTAAGACTTTGCCTATATTGGAGTGGGTTGTTTTAGAACACAGTTTGTGCTATCAATTTTGCGATTCTTTGGACCATTTAAAAAAAAATAGTATTTTGGGCAAAGAGGGTAATTAATTATCAATAGTTTTGATGCTTGATTTATCTCCTTAAATTTATCAGGAATTAGGATTAACTTTCCAAATTGAAGCTTTAAAATTGACGGTCCCTAAACCTTTTGGTTGTTATTGGTGTTCTTTGTTGAAAATGACTTTAAATTTCTTTGCGGGTTTAATTTTTTTTTTAATTGAGAAGATTTAGAAAAGTCGTCTTGATTCCAAAGATGTGATATAAAACTAATTTTCTATGGAGCAATTTGAGAAGTATTGAACTATTGTCTAAATGCATTTTCAGTATTATTTGAAAAATATTTGCTGACCTTTATTTTGATTCTCTTGAAACAGTATCTTTGATTCAAGCACTATTCAGAAGAAAATATTTTAAAAGAACTTATGGTAAAAGCACTATGAGGAGGTGAAAATGTTATGTGAAATGTCTAAAAGGTAGAAACAACAAAATAATGTATTCTAGCTTTTAATTTGATTTTTACTGTATAGAAGTCCAAGAGGCCTTTTTACTATAGCTGCCTTCTACCGCTTCTTTCTACCACCAGATGTCAGACTTTCACTGCAAATTTAAATTCCTTCATTTACAGTACAAACTATTATCTTTTTATTTGTGAATATCCACTTATTCTGAAATCATTTCTCCCTTTCAATTCCAGCATGACTTAAAAATTTGATTCTGATACCTTAATGCAAAGTGTGAAAAATAGGGCAACTACATGGAAACTCCATATTTTCTGCATGATTTTTCTATAAACCTACAACTTTACTAATAAAAAATATTTTTTAAATTTGCCTTTGATTATGAATTTGTAAATATTGCTTTTACCACCTTCAGGTATTTGCAGTTTCTATGTAAAGCATTCTAACTTTTCAATTTACTTTTGTGAGTTTTATTTTCATTTTGAAAAATATCTTTATGTTAATATATGTACCTTGATAATATCCTCTTAGTATTAAACAGAATTGACATATGTGCATGCCTAAAAAATTGAGCTATATATGAAAAGTGGATCATTCAAATTTGAATAATATTAAAATACTGTTTATTTTTATTCTAGCAAAATAAAAAAACTGGTAGGAAATAGTATTTAAATATTATGTTTTTCACACAAAATTTAATGATTACATAGATGTCATTTTCTTGCAAATATTTACTTCCGCACCAAATTTCTTAATTTTTTCATTTGAGAAATAAGCATGCTTTGACTTAGCATAGTTAATTTGGCATTACTTAAACTGTCAAAAATTAGATACCAGAGTACTATGTTTTCATTTTATTTTATACATGACATGGTCCACATGAATAAAAAGTTATTAAAATAAAAATTCATCCTTTTAACTGAGTTATATTTTAGGTGTTTTTATGTCAATATTTATGAGACTCTATTTTTTTAAATAATGTTTTTATTTATTTGTGTAATCCCTGAAATGCATTAATAGTAATATTGTAGAAGAAACTGGAGACCCTAAATAATTTCAAGAAGTATGCAATTGGAACAGGAAAAGCCAGGAAAAAGCATATTCTGTTTGGATTATTGAAAATTATTTAAAAAAAAAACATAAGTGTAAACTTCATCATAAGCATGAAAATATGTTGGTATATTGGTAAGGATTTGTAAATAAACATGCCACCATAGCTTATGTTTTTGACTCGCCATTTATACCAGTATATTGCAAAGTTACTAAATAACCAGTTACGGGGAAATAAGGTATTCTAGCGTCCTTTCTTAAAGAAAGGAAAGGAGAAAGAAAAGCAAAGAAACACTACTGAAATGTGTACAAGAGGGAACTAATTTAAAATGCATCTCCTTCCTTACCCTTTTAGAATTTTCCTGCCTCTTGGCAGTATATCAAAAATAATGTAATTGACATTTTTTTCTCAGTCTTCAGGTCTTTAAACTTTACATTCTATTTTTCTTCAGTGTCAAAAGATATCAAATACCCAAAATTGCTAAGACTGATATTGATAGTCCTGGTTTCTTTTATAATAATCCCTTAATTGCTTTCGATTTTCAAGGTGTTTTATTAAAATAAAAACATAAAATTTACCTAATGTTTTATTGTTTATGTTATTATTTCTCACACTCCAAATATTGTCATTTTGTTAGATGTGCTTTGGAAATCTTTCTCTTTTTAGTAAAAAATGAACATATTTATCATAGTTCCACCTTTAATGCTGGTAGTAGATGCCTGTTTTAAACAAAATCCTCATTCTGACCTCTTTTAATGAATATGCACATGTTCCTTAGAAAGTGAATAAAACACTGTTTTCACTTGATATAGGTACTTAATCCTCATTACTGAAACTATGCTGGAACCTTGAATACTTTTCAAAGATTCATTTTATAATCCTGAGGTTGGTTTGACATTCAGTGATTTACACAGGGGCTCTGCTTACAATAATTGATTCATTCCATATTTAAAACCCACTGATCTCATTACAATTATGGGTAGGCATTTTAGCTGTTGCAATTTAGACTTACTTCAAAGGGAAAAAAAAGAGGCATCCTCTACCCCTTTCCGATATCTGCAACACATGAAAGAATTAGGTCATATCATGTATCAAAATAAAATCCTGGTACTGAGCTTTCTAAACTCAAAGGTTGCCCTGGAAATATAAAATAATGGAACATATTTCATTTTGAGCAATATTTGCATAGTTGAGAATGAAAATATTATCAACTATTATCTTCAAGCACCTATTTTTCCATTAATAATTTTACAATATGCAAGTGACCAAACCACAGTTTTGAACTTAAATTCTGATGTGGAAATCAATATGTAGAAGAAGTTACATAAATTATTAAAATTTAAAATATCAGTTGTAACATATTATATATACTTGGTGAATATCATAGACATGCAGTTCATCTCTAAAGGTATATGCCATGTTTCTTTATTGCATACACTATTCTATGAAGACAAATGAAAAAACACGTTTTTAAAACATGTTTTAAAATTCATCCTATTAACTATGTATGCACATCAAGACAATTTTTTGAGGCTTTGACAAAAATGCAGCAGGTCCTAAAGAAGACCATAAAAAACTTCCTTTTATATCCTGTATTTTGAACATAAAGAATAATCATGCAAGTAGTGGTTACTGAAAACACACTGAAGTAGCAATTGTTCATTTCATAAATCATTTAAAGGTTATTAAGGAATCTTTTCTAGTTGTGTTCATTTAAATGACTGTTCATTATTGTTCCAAAGATGAAGAAAAAACAATAATTATAAAATGTTAAATTGTCATTTTATCCACAGCAGAAAGGATATAAAGTGAAGGGGGTTATTTTTACAAGAAGTATTTATTTTCAAGTACTGATGAAGAGCTACGTGAAACAAATACAACAAAAAATTAGGTTGAGTGTGCTTAAAGGTTTTCGCTTATGAATCATGCTTTAAGCTAATATAACCATTCCGATGACTTATTAGGAGGGCATTTCTTTGGTAGGGAAAAAGAAACTTTTGAGTTCTCCTATCAACTATGAATATTCCTGATTTGGCTGGTGAGAATCCTGATCTCCAATCCTAATATCTTCAAGTGCAGGAAAATCTAATTCATTTAACTTTTCCAGACGTTTTAAAAGTTTCTTTTCACCAGGGAACATTCTGACCTTCTTCGTCTATATCACTCTAGAGATGAGAAATACAAATGACAATAAGATACCCATTAGTTAGTAGCTCAGAAGCCTGCTCTATATGATTGTATGCTCTAAAGGCAAATCATCTCTGTGCAAAGATATCCATATTTTAAATGAACTATGATACCATGATAACTAGTCCAAGATCAGTATAATAGCATTTAAAAATGTTTTGATATTAAAAAGGTGAGACATAAAATATTGCCTAAAATTTGTTTACAGCAAAATGAATTTTTAAATTGCCTGAAAGAATTTCTCTCTCTTTTCCCATTTCTATGTTTAAATAGCAAAAGAAAAGCAAAATCCTAATAAATTACCAGTTTTCAGCACAAAGGATAATTGTTTTCTTGCAGTTACTTCAAAATTGTGGGAGAAATAGGACTTTTTAAAATCTGTATTTTTTTTAACAAAAGTTGGATCTTCCATTTACATACATGCTTTTTATTGACTAATTCTTAATAATTAAATAGTAGTATAAATGTGTTACAGATAATTAAGTGGCTAGTGTCATATGTGCTTACTAAGAGTTTTTTATTATTAACCCAAACTATTTTAAACTAATTATTTCATTTCCAACAGTAAATTAACAATGTTAAGAGTTCATTTGTTACAAAATAATCATCTTGAGATCAAATAATGTAATGTATAGTATTGTTAAAAGCAAAAGGGGATCTTTTTTATGGTTCATATTTAAAATATATTGTAGTTTTCAAATAAGAGTAAAGAAATAAAGATTTTAAAATTTAAGAGGAATATTATTTTTCAAGGTTTTTTAATGCTTATGGGTGGGGATTATTGAATTTTCTAGATTTGGAATTTGCATGTTTTCAGCTTCACAATGCTATATTAAAATATATATAAATTGGTAATTTTTGACCTTTGAAACAAACATCAATATAAATTAGTGCTGTTATGTTCCTTAGCAGACTGTAATTCACTTCAGGAAGGTGAGAGAAACTAGTAAATCTCAACTCCTTAAATTTTTAAAAATAAAAATGTTAGATCAATACTGAAGGACAACATTAGTGAGAAAAATGAGACAAATCTAAACAAATGTTTTAAAGCTGAATCCATAAGAGAAGACTATTATGTGATATAAATTTTCTTAAACATCACCCAATTTTCCAATAGCTACATCTCTCCTTTTTATCTTACAGAGTTCAGATTTTATATAATTTTACTGAATTTATAAAACATGCATCATTGCCCTTAAAGAAACATATAATGTACTACTAATCAAGCAGACATTTCAAACTGCACTAACATCAAAAATGCCCCCAGAAAAAAAAATCGAAAAGATTTAAAAATAAATCTCAAAAGATTTGTATTACAATACACTTCTCATTGACTAGAAACTTTAATTCATCATAGCCTTCTATTTTCAGTATCTTGTTGAAATAGAAGACATCTTTATGTAGACTTTTGTTATTCTTGTAAACAAGATTTTCCCCTTTTCAAGAATAAATAATATACTGAAATCACTCTCCCTTCACTTCTATAATTGCAACCACTAATAAACATTTGTGTGGCAATGATATTGCCAAGCGGCACCTAAAGTAAATGCATACTGTAATACTTCTGGATTATATTCTCAGTTTGCACACCATTTTCTCTTTCCCCTTGGTTATATCTTCCCCGGCTCCCCTTGTTTGTTTTCTTAATCACACTTTCCAGGACTGATCTAAAGTATCACAGTAATTATGATTATTACAAACTCTGGGCACAGAAATACATCCTATGGCCAGTTTATAAGGGTATTGATTTCTTTTTGGTGGTGTTTCACGCTACTTCATTGTTTTTCTGCTACCCTCACATTCGCTCCTTAATTGGTGCATTCACAGAACTTCACTCCTCTCCGTTAGCTGTTGATTCCATTTTGCCCCTAGAAAATCAAACATTAGACCCCTGAAGGACTATTCCCAAATCTCATTCTTCAGATGGAGACATTAACTTCAATATAAAAATTGGGTTTCTTGTGCCAATTGACTTCGTGATTGGGTCTCTTCTTATAATTCTTTGGATTGGGAATTAGAGTATATAGGGTTTTTTTTTTCATGTTTTCTTTTTCACTCTCCACTACAATGCCAAAGTAAGGTGGAATTGAATATTCTTAATAACTTTAAAATCACATAATGCATCGTGTTCTCATGCCTATTTCCTGAACAGAATTTTAAAGAAAAATAATAGAGAGTAGCCCCTAAAGATGGTTTAAATTTTGTTCTCATTTGCATAGCAAGATTTCATTTCCATCCCTTAAATATGACGAATTGCTGAGATTTTCTCCAGTTAATGCTTTTAACAGCTCCCAATAAACTTCATTAATCAGGCAAGCTCGAGGCCCAACGTGTAGCCTGGAAGCAGCTAATTTGCTTGATGAAACCCCGACTTTAGTGAATAAACAGGTGGATAATCTGAGGGCTTTATGGCCTTAATTACAGTCTAATCAGTTCGGCGGTTGGCGGGCAAAAGAGAAGGGGGGGGGAAGGAGGGGACCCAAAGCTCCTTTTCCTCAAATTAACTACGCGCCCCTTAAACCACACCTTCGGGGCGCTCTCCCCTATTTCCCCTTTCCCGTCTTCTCCCTCCTTCTTCCTACTCGGCCTTCCTCGTCCTCATCCTTTCCTTCCCTTCCGCTGCTTTTCCCGCGGCCCCGGCTCAGCCCCCGCGCGCCAGGCGCCCCGGGCTCGCACCTCGGCCGCGCGGCTCCCCCCTTCCCCGCGCCGAGGCCTCCCCTTCCCCCTCCCCCCGGCCCCCGCCCCCTC